>VICI01002958.1:0-14743 GCA_019593645.1 Akabosia matsudoensis | reverse complement strand
CGAAGCATTATCGTCAACTTTCGTCACCCCGTAACTCGTCAACGTGACGAAATTAGTGCGAGCCCTTGAGGCACGATTGCCGATTTTCGTAAGTACTATCCTATCGTACAATAAAAATTTTTCCCCATTTAAGAAGCGTTATCGTCAACTTTGGTCACCCCGTAATTCGTCAACTTTCGTCACTCCGTAATTCGTCAACTTACGTCACTCCGTAATTCGTCAACTTACGTCACTCCGTAATTCGTCAACTTTCGTCACCCCGTTGCTGGTCAACTTTCGCCACCCTGTAGGTGGTCAAATTTACCTCGTCGTCACCCTGTAGCTTAGCGTACGGAAGTCGGGTATACGAGTTCGGGTGTCGGGTTGGGGGATCTGGTCGAAGTCGGGTAGAGGGGTCAGATGTCGGGTTGCTGGGTTCGGGTGTTGGGTTTAGGAGTTCGATTGCCGGGTTTAGGGGTTCCGTTGTCAGTCCTAGGGGTTCGGGTGTCGGGTTCGGATGTATGGTATATGAGTTTCGGTGGTCGGATTGGAGGGAGGAGGAACAGAATTAGGGTTTAGGAGGGGGAATAGTGGTTTTGAAAACCCTTTGAAAAAATAATATGCAAATAATATGCAAATGAGCATTTGTCCGGTTTTCGAAAATCCTCAAAGAAACTATATATAAGTATTATAAAAAGCTAGGGAAAAAAGCAAAAAGAAAACTCTGAGAAAAATTAGCGAAAAAGATAAAGAAACGGAAAAAGTTTGTATTGAAAGGCCCTATTTAAGAGCTTTGCAATGATATAATGATGTATGACGCGATGGAAAAACCAGAAAGTTAACCCCTGACCGGCGCCCGATCGAACTAAAAAGCAACAGAAAAGTTCTCAAGGACCTAAACCATTTTCTACCAAGTTTGCTCCAAATCGGCCAAAATAAAAATTTGACCCCTAACCTTGATGCCTTGGGGTTGACCGATTGGGCTAAAAATCAATAGGGTTCTTCCCGGTGGCCTATAGTGTTACTGTACTAAGTTTGGTCGAAATCGGTAGAAAGAAGAAATTTGACCCCTAACCCTGACCCCTTAGGGTTGACCGATTGGGCTAAAAATCAATAGGATTCTTCCCAGTGGCCTATAGTATCACTGTACCCGGTTTGGTCCAAATCGGTTAAAGTATATGTCGATTATCAAGCTATCCGGACATAACCATTTTTTGTTTTTCATCATATCATATAATGGACCATATAGTTTTGAAGAGCATACAACGCACTTGCTGTACGTCTTCTTTTTCGGACGCCAGAGTGAATTTTAACGCTTTTGTTAGCTTGAGAAGTTTAACTGAAATAAGCACTTATCGCACATAACCCATCAAAAAAAATTTTCAGTTTCGTTTTCAGTAAACGATAGAAGAGAATACCGCGAATATCATCGGTGAATTTTTTTTCAAAAAATTAATTTTTCGCTAATTAGCAATGCAAATTGAAATTAAGATAATTCCTGTGCCCTACAACATTACTGACCGTTCTTTTTCTAAAAATACTAGATTTTTTTACCTTTCGAACGGTCCAAGAACATTAGTAATGTTGTAGGGCACCCGAGATACAGCAATTCTTCGTTGGGATAATTAACTAATTTTTAGACGATATGGTGTCCTTTTGTTTGTATATGTGCGACTGAACGAAAGAAAAAACCTTTGTTTTTGTGTGTGTGTATGGGTATGCGAGCCGACCAGCATCCAGCATTCCTTTGCATGCGAACGCTCCCCGAAGTAAAACAATAAGAGAAAGCCCCGCATACACACGATATGGCCCTCGAATTGTTGTACCGGATGGCTTGATAATCGACATATGGCTTGTAGAGCACCGACTGACAGACAAACTCATCGATGTCATTACTTGCTGAATATAGTTCATACATGTTCATAAAATGACCAGTTTTACATTGGTTTTGGGTGTCTATGTAGATTCTTAGTCTTCTAAGTTACAGCCCAAAGAAATTTGCAAAAAAAACAGCGGTCGCATCATAAACAGAATCTCAATATTTTAAATGATACAAAAGTATCAATTACCGCTGAGTGACTCATTCACAAGCACGGCAAGATGCTGTCTGGATTGCATCAGTTCTGTAAAACTGAATTCATTTTTCTCATTCAGTTTTCCATCACAACGACGATCCAAGCCATTGTTGTTGTGTGTTGTGGGCTAGTATCGCATACAGTTTTCCTACTTTTTTCACATGATTATCTCCCTGTAACGAAGATAACTACATAAAATCCTCATATCTGTGACTCACCTTCTACAAAGCTTTGTTTTAAACAGACGCACAGAGACAACATGTGACGCTTGAGCGCAACGCTGTATCCTGAGGTGAGAACGTTTAGATTTTTTCACATGACTCATTCATGTTGCATCAACTTGTTTTCCTCGTGATTCTGACTTATTCTCTACAACTATACATTTACTAGGTAACAATATTTTCGACGGGACTATCAAACTCAACAAAGTATGGAGCCGTCTATCTAACGCCGCATTCTTCTCTACTGCCTAATCTAATCCAAACTTGGTTACAAGCAAGGCCTTACTTGCCATTCACACAGCCCCATAATTTTTGCTCACGATGATGATTGGGGCTGCTGCTGACGTAAACTCGAGGTGACCCTGAGCAGCCAATGAGAGAGCTCCTCGTCAGCTTAGCAGCTAAAAAACAGTAAACTTTTTTTGCTTTGCATTGCATCAGCCAAAAGAAAAAAAAATGCCAACACAGCAGCCTAGCAAGAAAGTAAAGTAGACCATATGTAATGTACCCCGTCCCCGTGTAAAGGGCAACTTTAATATGTTTTTGATGTGAGGTTGTTGGATAATCCACCCTTTTTCTGTGTGCTTCGATAATGTTCGCTTGAGCTGTTTAAAGTAGTGTCCACCCAAGAGGAAACTGCTTATTCCTTAATTTACCTTCGAAGGAGAACCATGTCAGAGTTGCCACAGCTTTTGCGATTAAAATATAGACGAATCAGTTAAGAAAGTGTTGTTGGTTTTGTGATGAACTTGTAAATGTAAACATTTTTCTTGTCGGGAGGAGGAGGAAGAATTTTTAAAAGTCACACTGTCAGCATTTACTGTGCGATTTTGAAGGTAACTGAAATTTTAATGAACGCGGGGAGTTGCCTTGTTGTTCAAGAAATAATACGGATTTAACCTTGATTATAATCGATAATCAATATTATTTTTTATTATTTTATAACAGAATAGAAGCATGCCCGAACTCGTAAGTAAAACAGAAGGAAGCTCGTCCATCAATAAGCCCGTTGTGATTCGGAAACGAAAGGCACCATTAAAACCAGTGAAAATGGAGGACATAAAAATAGAGTTTGTCGACTTGTGTGTGGCAGTGCCAACGTCAGCTCAGCAGCAGTCAAACCTAGTCCCGACCATTCTAGAGTTAGACTTGACAGAGGGTGGTGGTGTTGACGAAGCAACTGTTTTGGCAAGTACAGAGTTCAGTCCGAGCATGGATGTTACCTTGGATTCAAGTTGTGACGACTCAGCGTCTCTTATGGAAGTTGAAATGAAGGAGGAGGGTGGCGTCAAGCCTCCCAGGAAGAGAAGGAAGTTGGATCATTTGTCGGCTGAGGAGAAATCCCAACACAGAAAAATGATGAACAGGATGTCAGCCCAGAGCGCACGGGACAGACAAAAGGCGCTTATGCATCAACAGGATTTGAAAATTAAAGCTCTTCAACAAACGGTTAGTTTGTTTTCCGAACAAGATTTGTGCAGAGAAAAATAATAATGTTTGTATGAACAGCAGGGCTAATTTATTTTATTATAATTTTTGAAACAGACGGAATCTCTCAAACAACAGACATTGAAGTTGGTCAGTACGAACGAAAAGCTGAGCAGTGAAAATACATCTCTCAAGTCAGAAAATACCCGTTTATCCAAGATTATTCTGGAGCTGGAGGCGAAGTTGCAAGCCGCCCCAGTCCAGGCCCAGTTCATGATCCAGGGTGAAGTGAAACAAGAGGTTGAGGGAGACACAAGCGTTGCAAGTGATGTTGTCTTTGACGTTGTCGCCAGTGAGGACGGTTTGAGTGGTGAGGTATGTAGTAATGGTTCTTCTCCTTCGAAGCCCGCAGTGCTTCGCACTATCCCTCTGCAGAAGGGATCAGAGGAGCCATCTCATTATCTCTCCCACTTGAATCAGTCCGAGCAGGACCAACAGACATTGTTCAACAAGAGCAGCAACCGAGTAGCACTCCTTCTTCTCTTGATGTCCTACCTTGGGATCTGGACACACCTGAAGTCCTCCGAATCCTTGGAGAATTCTCTGAACAAATTCTTAACGGTGACCAGCAACGGTTCAGAGAAGAACTTGAGCAAGTTGAAAACATTATTGACCAGTTGGCTGCACATGAAGAACCCGTATCCGATTCTGAAGCCGGATCTGAGGCTAGTGAAGACGGAACCAGTTTCACGTTCGACCTCCCCGCTTCCGGGGTAGAACTTGTTGAGAAGAAACTCATGCAGCAGGCAGCAAACAACGTTGGGTCTCAGCAGAATAGTACAAACACTGGCACACCTTTGCCGTTGGAGGAACCCGAAGCACTGGACCTTCCTCAGTTCACGTTCTCAGCAATTTCCCCACAGCCACATGTCACTCCCATTGTGCTTGACTTGTTTGATCATGGATCAGATAAAAAGGGTCAACATGAAAGTTTGAATAAGACGTATTTCGATGAGGCAGAATTATATGATTCTACTTATATTGAGCTGTTCCCTGAATTGATGTAAAAAAAAATCATTTTGTCATTCATTATGTATCGTGCAGACTTCTATATCTTATCGTCTTATTTCAATTAACTCTTTTATTTGTTACATAGATATTCAATATAATAGTCCACACAAAAAATCTAGACATGTATAGTCCTTGAATTTTTAACGCACTGATAGGTCGTTATTTGTTTGGCTTAATGGCTTAATAGCTTTAACCACATAATTCATATTACGATGATCGAAAAGAAAACATTAAATAAAATATACAAATTATTACCGTTGACCAAAAATTCGTCGTTTTGCCCTAATTAATCCTGTCACAACACAAACTGGAAGCCCTGTCCTCGCATTTTAAACGTAAAGGATAGTTTTGACAATCGTTTGATCAGTGAACTTTGAGTGATTNCGTTGACCAAAAATTCGTCGTTTTGCCCTAATTAATCCTGTCACAACACAAACTGGAAGCCCTGTCCTCGCATTTTAAACGTAAAGGATAGTTTTGACAATCGTTTGATCAGTGAACTTTGAGTGATTTGACAAGTAAACGAAGTTGATGATCCCTCCATCGTCTTGTCTCCTCCTTTGGAATCCTTTTTACCTCTCCGCGGTTTAATTTCGTACTGGGCAGCATGTACACAGTTCGTCCCTTACTGAACTTTCGATTGAGCTTTTTGAACTCGACATAGTGTTCCAATTTCTTCCTGAGGTGTTTATCAAGCTTGTCCTCCTTCATTCCGTACTTGTGAACCAAATACTTTTTGATTTTCTTGAAAGACGCTCCTTTGTCTCCATCTTGTGAAGCTTTTATGGCTTTACGAATAGCCTCATTCATCTCAGGCACAGGCCGTATCTCCTTCTTCTCAACAGCGTCTTGGGCAGGTTCCTTCTTGGGAGAAAGCGTGAGCGCAGAAAATTGCTTGGGCAACTCATCAGTCAATAGTTGATCATAACATGTTCTATTATTGTTCCGGTCTGATTTTAAAAGAGTCTGTTCAAGCTGTTTCAAAATACTATCTAAATCCAGGTATGGCAGGGCTATCTCCAAACTCCTAAATTTTAAAAAAAAGTTAACAAAAATTATGCACCGGTAAACGAATTTCATACAAAAAAAATGTTGTTTTTTTCACCTTAGCTCAATCAGCTCAAATTTGAAGGACTCTGCTCCCTTATGTGCTTCCGTGTAGTGATGTTCCAGCGATGAAGACTCTGGAAACCAGCGGTTGCCACAGATCCCACAGCCGTACCACTCATGGTCCTTCTCATCCCTGCTTCGTATATACTCAATGTTCCCATCTTTCACTGTAAATCTCTGCTTCTTCTGAGCCATTTCCAAGTACTCGTCAAACGTGTAGCCAAACTCCCTTTGAAAAAAATAAAATAAGAAATTCTCTAATTCCGAAATGCCGAAGGAAACGCAAAAAAATAAAAAATTCCCAAAGAAGGCTATCAAGTAATGTAGCTGTTGTGTCACCGCTGTGAAACCCTCTATGCTCTAACATTTTAACACGTGTTGCGTTCCGATTTATGCCAAAAAGTTGACAGTATCCTTATAATAACGAACATACAGCTCTTGGCTTTTAATTTTTAATTGCAAGTTTTTTTTTCTCTCATCGATCGCTTTTTCATCGAAGTGGTTAATGTTATTTTATATTTTTTTAATGCTTACATTGTAATGTACTGTTGGTGTGTCTGTTCAAATTCTAACGACAGTTGATAGCACTCCATTAAAAAAACTCAATCAAACCTTGGCACACATATAAACGGGAAGGAGAGAAATTGACAACTGCCTGGTTTTCCTGGTTTGTAACCGAGTATGTATTTTTGCTTATTTTGTATATTTCTAGTAAATATCAATATATTACTAATATATTAATTTGAAATGAATAGTTGAGTGAAATATGAAGAGACTTGGCGGACTATATAGGCCATGGGTAGCTTACTTTTAAGTAGATATTTTTATTATTTTATGGATTGTACGCTGAACAAGTTTTGAAAATCATTATCCTTCCGATACGGCTGGAATGGTTTAGGTTTTTGCAAATGGATGGCTGAAGAAACTTTTTATCTTTTTATCATTTCAAAGCAATATTGTTCATTTTTTTGCGTGTTGTCGTTGCCCGTTGCTTGAACGATAATGTTGCTAAATGCGAAATGATAAATTCTTAGGAATCAATAGCTCTCTCCATGCTTTGAAGACAAGGCAAGACTCGACAAGCCCATAAAACGAACAGCTAATTGTAAGTAACCTAATGGCTAAAATAACTGTTTTATTGTATGCTGCTCATTAGTTTGATAACATTATACTTTTTTGTGAGCTTTTAATGGTTCATGTTTGATAGACCTCATCATCATTACTATGCAACAGAGTAACAGGAGAAAAAACTCATTTTTTGTTTGTCATTTACGAAAAAGGTCTGTTGGCTGTAAAAGTAATTAAAACAAAACGATAGAGTGAATATACTATGATCACTGACAACTTTTATGGTATGATGTCTGGTCATGCGCATGGGAGAGTTGAAAATGAATGGTTTTCTTTGAAAAGTCATTTCAAATTTAGTCTATTCTTAGGTGAACAATTATCTTATATGATGTATGATATAAAGCTGCTGGTAAATTTAGTGACAGTAAGTTGACTAATTTGCTAACGAAAATATCTTTCTCTCAAGTACATTCCATAGTTTCGGGCATGATTCCATATTGGGCTCAATTTTTTCCAAAATTATTTGCTTAAGTTATTAAAATGTCGTGTAGAAACTTATCTGTTATAACTGTATATGCTTATCTGCTTGCAATGTCCAGAAAAAAGGGTTACTACAGAGCAAAAACACCCTTGTAATACACATGACGACACAGTCCTCGTCTAAATTTTCGTGTGTTAGTTGCATATCATATTAGTAACGAACATTCTTATGCAACAACGGGGCAATGTGGACATCAATATTTGTAACGGCTCCTTTGGGGATAACGTTAGCAACGATTTTAAGCTTTGCGGCCTCCTGGCCCTTGGACATGGAGGCATTTACGGACGTTTGAATTTGTTGCGATTGATAAACTAAGGTTACAAGTGGCTACAAATTTGACTGACGAGTACATGGAAGATGATGCTTATCTGGCAAGATGGTTATCAGCAGCCGACTACAACATCGACAAAGCTGGCGAGCTACTTGTGGAGAACCTAAAGTGGCGGAAGGAGCACAATCTTGACACAATTTTGGAAGAAGACTGGACTCACATGGAGCGAGAGTTTCCGTACGATCGTGACTCGAAAGATGTCTTGGGTCGCCCCATTCTATACTTTTTCTTTGGACAGTGGAATATCCACAAACTCATGACAGAGGAAGATTCCCTTGTCACTCTGGGAAGGTACATGATGAAAATTATCGAGGAATCTGATCGATATGTGCGAAAGCTGAGGCAAGACGAGCTAAGTAAGCAATCTGCTCTAACTACAGATCGTCGCAGTGCACACACCCAAATTACCCAGTTCAGTATTATAATCAACTTTGACGGATACGATATATGGAATCAAGGATGCTTCCAGTGTAAGAAGTTAAAAGGAAACAAATATGTATTTTGGAAAGCCTCTAAGAATTTTTTTTTTTGTTGATCTTTGCAGGCCTTGCGTTCTATCGAGGGTTTGGCCAAACGTTGGAAACCCACTTCCCTCGAGCTTGTCGAGAAAGTTGTCCTTGTAAACGTACCCACGTCATTTGAAGTCGTCTATTGGTACGTGGAAGCTGTCCTTTCAGAGAAGACAAGAGCATCTGTGACATTGTACACTCCGAACCGAACAAAATGGGAGCCAGCTCTGTTAACGTGGATTAGTAGGGAGCAGTTGCCTGCCGACTTGGTAGTTCCACAGGGTGACGAGTACATTACCACTCGGAAAGTTTAAACAAATGAGTAGAATTTAAACTACATTTAAAATTTAAGCAACTTTTAAAATAATTTATTATTCTCCAAGATTTTTACGATACAACAGATATTTTTTTTTACAAATTGTCTTGAAACAATGTTTCAAAACCTAAAATAAATCGGCCGGAAGTTTCTCTTTCTCAACCATTGCGCTTAAAACAGGCTCCCATGATTTCTTGGCTAGGCCATAAATCTTCATTGATTCTCTGCTCTTCTCACTGAGACCACGTTTAAGATAAGCGTACACAGCTTCAAACATTGGAGGCGCTATTGAATGAAAACATTTCTTTTTAATTTAAACATTTCAAAAACTATGCATCCAGGCAATTTTCAGCTCTAAAAATTTCCTCTTACCATTTACAATCATGAGCTTGTCCGCAGATCCTGGATAATGAGACTCCATAGTTTGAGCTAATCCTGAGTAAAATGCCATGCACCGAAAGCAGCCATGTCTCTGCATAGTGTAGCCCTTCATGTTGATAAGGAGATTGAACTGTGTGACCTTGAAGAAACGATGAAATATTAGTCGTCATTCCAAAGCAAATATCACTTAATGCGTGACCACAATTCTTACAGGTTCTCCGTGTACCCGCATTTCACGAATTTTGTTATCCGTCTCCTCCACCATTTTTACAAAGTATCTGCCCAATTTCGCCAAGGAGCCTTCTTTGCTTGAAAACTTGCTGATATCCCAATTATCGATACTGAAATAGAGCACTGTTGAAGAAGCCAAGATTAATTTCTATTTAGCATACCGAAAAACACATAAATTTATTCAATATACAATTTTATCGTAGTTAACTTACATGGTCTCCCGTCCTTATCCTTTACGTCGAAATCATAAGGGAAGTCACTCTCCATTTGGGACCAATCCTCTTTTAAAATGTTATCTACGTTTTGCTTC
Source organism: Akabosia matsudoensis (assembly GCA_019593645.1). Classification (NCBI taxonomy): domain Eukaryota; kingdom Metazoa; phylum Arthropoda; class Collembola; order Entomobryomorpha; family Paronellidae; genus Akabosia; species Akabosia matsudoensis. The sequence goes on along the minus strand of VICI01002958.1, from coordinate 5,172 downwards.
CGTCTCCATTTAAGATTTATCTGTCAACGCATGGCTGGCTTGTTCGAGTTTGAAGTTTTTGTAGATGAGCCACCTCAACAAGTATACGTCTTCGTTCATGTACTCATGGGTCAGTTCGTTTTCGACCAGTTCCCGGAATCCTTGAATGGATTCCTTTTCGGTATCACTTAACTCATGTAACGACACTGTCCAGCCAAAGACATGTTGGCCTGGCAAGATAACACCTAGAAGAAGCAAAGCTACAGAGATATTCATTTCGGCAAAATAATTTTACTACTAAATTATTACACAACTGGATCGGTTCCAGAGGATGAAGTGACTAAGCCAGAGGTCTCGTTCGTAGTAGGATAAATATCGTCGTGCAAATACTAGCTTCATTGTCAAAGAAGTTTCAGCGAATGGTCAAGTGTCCCTCTAAATATAGCTGGGCGAATCTGGGTTGGGGTCAGATGTAACTAGACGAATCTCTTCAAATGAAAGTGAAAATGTAACGGAGACATGTATGCACGAACACTGAAATGTATTCTTCAAAGATTGAATGCACCTATTTACGGATCCCTTTTCCCTGGCAGGACCTTTGTTGCAGATTGAATTGCTCGATATTTCATGACAACATTTCCTTCATTAAATTTCCATGCTAATCCCAAATGGATTTGGTAACTTGTGTATGTTATATGATGCAAAATCTTTTCCGTAGAAAAATAAGCCGTATGGGAGCCGGGATTACAATTTTGTTAAAAGTTTTGTATCGCTGACAACGGAAATCGAGGGTAGAAGTTAATTCTACTACAATATGCACCGTGGACCACACAAGACCTTGTCTGAACCCCGGATTAATATGCATTTAAAATCGCTAGCAAAAAGTGTTAAAATATATAGGGCAGTCTCACTTTCCCCCTGTACCGATAGCCCAGAATATATTTTGCATGAACTGGTCCTATCTTCGTGAGCTTCTTCTTCGTGAGAAGATGAAAATAGCTTCTTTATCGTATAATAATGCTTTGTTTTATTGACAAGCTGACAAGACATAATTAAAGAAAACAATCATGAGTACAATGCATTATCAACGCATGTAGATGCATCATCAGTCACATAAAAATTAATAGTTGAACAGTACGCGCGCTGGCATCTAAAAACCGAGATGTAGCTGGCCAAACACAAATTTTAACAACAACGTCTACTTTGTGTGCCACTACGTTTGGAAACACTTCCGGAGCTACACAGATAAATTTAAGCCTTTAACTTTAAAAAAAAATAACATTGTTCGTTGCTATGGACCATCTCTTCTTCCGTATTTTACCGTTAATTTACGCAGCGCTGGCATTAGACGTATGACGTAATTGAATATCATTATTTTACATTTTCCCTAAATAATATCTTGTACTTTTGAGATTAAAAAAATTGTAACTAATTTTTTTTTGTGTAGCCCCTTTGCGTGCCACCGTACGGCCCCCAAGCATGTCTTCATGTTTGTAATGACGTCGCCGTGGTTAAAAATCCCATTCATCCAAAGCGATATGGATGCTGTGACCAAGCTGGAGACTGCTACTGCTGCACCCACTTTGGAATTTGCGGGAATGTGCACTCCAAGTACCATTGCAGTTCTTGCGAAAGGATTCGTATTGAGACAACATGTTCGACGTGTTCTGGACCATCTACGAGCGCCAATATTTATCATCCAGCATCGCAACATCATCAACAAACTCCGCAAAATCAAATTCCCTTTCCACAACTTATCCCGGGAAACACGCCCCAGTATAATCAACAGGGGCCAGTCCATCATCAACCAAATCAACTCCCGATGCAGCCTGCTCGTCACCACTCCGACAATTCGCAGTCTTTTGGAATCCACAATAGCAATCCACAACATCAGCGCCATAGTGGTCCAATGCATAACCCTGACGGTTTTGGGGGCCAGGGGCAGCAGGGCGGATTTCCAAGTAATTTTAACGTTGGACAGCAAACACTTCCTGGGCCGAACTTGCAAGGGAATCGACATGGTATGATTGGACAAGGCCTACAACCCCCTGGTATGCTCCAGACTGGGCCACGAAGACACAATTTCGGATTTTCCCAGAGCCCAATAATAGATTTCGGATTACTTCCGATGGATGAACGAAAACATAAGCACAAGAAACTACCTTACCGAAGTCATCACAGAATTGACCGACACGGGGGTCAAAATGCAGCCCAAAAATCTGTAAAAGCGACCAATACCGAACCGTTACCCGTAGCAGGTTCAGGCGGTAATGCTCCTGCATCACAACAACCAACACAACAAGCAGGACTCCAGCAAGGCCTACCATCCACACAGGCAGCGCTCCAACATGACCAGTCACAAATCCAGCAAACAGGTTCTCAGCAAGGTCAGCAACAACCACAACAGTCAGTTTCCCAGCAAGGACTACAAAGACAGCAGCAGTCAAGTTTAAACCAAGGCTCAGCACAACCTCAGCAACCACCTTTACAGCAGGGACAACAGCAATCAAATTTCCAGCAACGTCCATCAACAAGTGCAACAGAGCCCGCAGCAACCCAATTTCCAGCAAGCGCAACAGGGCCAATACCAGTCAAATTCTCAGCAAGGTCCGCAACAAGCACAGTATCTGCAACAGGGTGCACAGCAACCTAATGTGCAACAAGGGCAACAGAGTCCACAGCAGTCTCATTTACAACAAGGGCAACAGGGTCCACAGCAGTCTTATTTCCAGCCCGGCTCACAACAAGCCCATCATTTGCAACAGAACTCGCAGCAAAGTCCCCAACAATCACAACAAGTACAACAGACCGCACAATCATCAACACAGCCTGTGCTATCACAAGGCCCACAACCAGTAAACCAAGTGACTTCGCAAGCGTCACAGAATACTGCCTCCTTTTACACTAAACAGTCACAGCAAACTATTCAACAACCTACACAGAATACCCCACAGCAAATTACACAAACTGGTCCACAAAAATCATTTTCCCCAGGGGCATCCAATTCATCCCCCCAAACGCCACACCGTAGCAATCCTTCACAAGCAACGGCATCTTCTGCGCCCACCCAGTTCTCCAAGTCAGGACCTCAGCAGTCTGTCCCAGCCCAAACAGCTTCGTCCCAGCCAGTCTCAGGTTTCCCCACAGTCTGGTGCTCAGACGCTTCAGGACTCTCAGCCATCACAACAATTGACTTCCTCCCCCTATACATCATACCAGCAACCTCAGCAGTATGGACAAACCGGGGCACAAGCTGGACCACAACCATCCTACCAAAAATCGCCCCAAAGTGGACCACAGTCTCCGCAACAAGGGCATCAAGTACTGGGACCACAAGCGTCTCCAGGTGCAAACCATCCAAATCAACGAGCAATGCCACCTTTATCACAACAAGCTGCCCCGCAATCCTCTGGACTAGGTCCTCAACAGTCCCCCCAACCTAGTCAGAAGGACTTGAACCAACAACAGTCCTCCATTGGGTCTCAAACTCCTTACGGATACCAAAAAGATGATTCACAGCCAAGCAGACTAGGTAGTCAATCCCTGGGGCAAGATGAGGCGCAGCCACAAGATGGGATGGCAAACCCAGTCACTCCAACAAATCAAATTGTTTCCCATGATAAATCCTCCCAAAGACTACAACAAATGAACGATGGACAGACAACTGGCCAACTACGAAATGATGCTATCCCAACTCATAAGCAAATCCCGACAGCGCAATATCACTCCCTGCCAAGTGACCAAATCCCTCCAGGGAGCGCAGCAATAGGCGCCTCAGATGGGACGGGAAATAGTTATGAGCAGCCGCCACATCATCCTGGCTCTTCTGCAGCACAAGATACCCATATTGAGCCTCAGTCTGAGCACCTTGACGACAGTGAGCAAAGTGGTCACCCTCACGACTTCTTGGAAGCGAAACAAAACCAGCAAACGGATGAAATCTTACATGGATATGATCTTGGCTGGCAGCGGTAGAGCTAGTCCAGAGTCGCAACACGTAATAGACCCCGCAGGCAGCTCCAACCAGCACAATGTGCCACCTTCATATCATTAAATAAAATAGTTGATACAATTACATATAACATATGTTACTCAGAGTAAAAAAAATCCTTTTGTAAACCAAATGTAGCGGTTGGATAAATTTGATATTATTTTCGTTGTCTTTACATATAAAAAGTTCGGCCAGATTGACAATGTCTGCCAGAACTTGGACTACTTTTATTTCATTCACTGAATGTTTGTTTATCAATTATTTACTAACAGGTATATTTGTGCTGTTTCATCATTATGTTTGTGTATATGTTTATGACTGCCAAATGGTTATGAAGTCACTTCCGCGAATCTAGCAACACCAAATTAATGGCGAGGGAAAAGCTAAACTCCAAAATTACGAGAGGCGTTTGTCGATCGAAAAAGTTGTCGCTGAAGAATTGTTATTTTAACTTTTGGCATGCTTCTCAAGTACATTTTTGCGAGACGGAAACTCTTTTGGAATCCAGGGAAACTTCGGTTAGACCTTGAGTTGATCCGCCAATTACAAAACGCTGTCATTGACTCACTTGTCGCGTAAATTTCCACGGCATAGTGAAACACCAAAGTTATAATTGAAATGCACATGAGTCCTAAACTGAAAAATACAAAGAACGTTGCCACGTCCAGTCTTGATCCTTGGGAAATCAATAAATAGGAACAGACCGAAAGGGAAATGGGAGCAACTGTAACATAGCCTAAAACTAAGACTTTTTTGAAAATGCCGTTGTAGAGATCAACCAGGATTTGGATTTCCCTGTAGATGCGTGTTACAGAAGAGAAATCTGCGTTGACGGAAGTTAGTCTTAGAATCCTAAAAGGTCAGAGTAACAAAAGATAATCAAGCATTTTTTTGTACTTTTCAAAATACTTTTGGACGCCTTACCTCCGAAGAGCGACAAGGTTTGAATTGAGGGAGAAACATGAAGCAAGCAAGCAAAACGCCACATTAATGTTTGCAATGTTTCCGCAAACTCGCCAACCAATGTACGTATGCATTCCAATGGCCATTTTTATGAGCTGATCACCTCCAGGTATCCGGCTGTTTCGAACACGAAAGGCTGGACACGGAAGGAAGTTCCAAGGGGCTTGAGGTATCAGCCATCCTGTGACCCCGAAAACGAAACAGTTAACGAAAACAAAAAGAGGAAAGCCATGTACGAG
>VICI01002957.1:0-14750 GCA_019593645.1 Akabosia matsudoensis | reverse complement strand
AGTTCTGGTCAGGCGATAGAGCAAATTTTTGCGCATTGAGTTGTCTCTGCAAAATAATAAACAAGACTTGTACAGAACTGTGCCAGTTGTTCAACTTTCCAACCCTCCATAACTCAAGCAGTCCTACTAATTTATATTTTCCTTCTTTGTTCGTGCCAATTAAATGACGCGTTCTAATGACTCTAACAGAACCCTCTTCATATTCACATCTCAGTTTTATGCATCCTTCCTCAACTTCCAGTTTCCTTTTTTCGGACGTTGTTTTCTATTCATAACAATTTGTAATTTCATGAAGTTTCTATCTCTTAGGATTTTTACCAGTTTGTATAGAGCGTACCTAGTACAGAAAAAAATAATCAACTGTACGATTCATGTAACTTGGTTAGAACAGGACAAATAAATGCGTTAAAAATGTTGACTTAGAAAATCTCCAACAATGTTTTCAAACGGAAGCAGCATCAGTGGTAAGTGGGTTTTTTGTTATTTATTCAGGTTATTTATTATTATATTTCGTGTAAAAGCTACGGCAGTTCGAAATGGGGCAAAGTGAAAGCTTTTTAAATAACTTGTAATGTTGTAATCCTTACAGAAATGACAAAAACTGGTACAAAGGAACAGAATTCGGCAGCCTCATAAAAGAGACGAAAGAGACTATAAATCTTCTCCCGTAAATATTTGTACTCACTTAGCAGCACAAGGTAAACATTACAGAGAAGAAAAATAATTTCAAGAGAAAAGCTTGTAAGAAGCACCGAAACACAAATGGCTAACGTTTATATTAAATGGACGCGTAGTTATGGATTTAAGCTCAGTGAAAAAATCTCTTTCTGTTAGTATGGGATTCATTCATGCGCTCCCAATAAAGTTGCCATAAATTCAATTTCCTCGTAATGCAAAATTGAGACTTTGCAATGAAAATAAAAGCAAGGACGTAATCTTTAGTAAACCTTGCAACATCGTTGGTGTTTGGGTGGTCGTTAAATGAATAGATCCATTTTATATGACACTTCAATAAAACTGCGGGGTCTTGTGAAACTGAGGCGGAGGCATTTCCTGTGAAACTATTCCACAAACGTGAAAATGCTACCTATAAGCTCTGTATGAGAAGTACTAACTTTGTTTCTCTCGTGACTTTGCTACTGGATATATGAGCTTAATGTGAAAACGGCTAATTTGAATTCAGGTAGTTACTCGTTTTTTTCCCGATGACAGGCATGCATGACGAGTAACATGAGCCTTTTATGATGCATCCGGTTGTCCTTTATTCCTCATGTTAAGAAAAAAATACGATGGTACATTAAAAATATTCTACTCACGAAGGTAGTATTGGCGACAAGCGGACGAGCGACGAGAGAAACTACATTCAAAATGGAAAGTCCTCCAAGGCTGTTGAGGTAGACGAGCTCGTCCTCTGATATCCACGTGCCATTAAATGGGTGAGCTACGTATTTCGTCGATATTATATCGTCTATGGTTAGTTTTTCGCCTTTAACTCGTGGTCCGTCGTCCGGTGGTCGCAGAAGGTAAATAGCAAATCCTATCAGCCCACAAACTAGTAAGATCACGAGGAGCGAGATCACGATACCTTTCCAATTCCTCTGGCTTGGTGTCGCTGCTACCAATTCCTACAATGATTAAAACAAAGTTACGCACATTAATGACAGTTGTAAATAAAGTTCTGAAACGTTACTGGTTATAATATTTAGTTTTGTGGCATGCCAACTATTTCGTGAATTCATGTCGGTTAAAAATTTGTTATAATTATTTCTTTTTTTTTCATCAACCTTGCAACGTTGCAACCAACATTATAGTTCTACTTCTGCAAAAGATTGTGAGGAAAAGAAAGTATCGCTACGTGAAATTCTATTGAGAAAATATGTGCGATGTTGTGTAGAATCCACGGCCTACAAATTTTATGTAATATGATGAGATGTGGATGAGAGAGCAGATAGCTAATGACATCAATTTATTTGCCGTGTGTACGCGTTCAAAACTAATGTTCATTCTGGTAATACATGCTGTGACTTCTCAAGAGAAAAAATGATTTGTGTGATATGGTTGGTGTGACTTGTAGTGTATAAGCCAAAAATATGTCCCAAGGATGTGGCTAATAAATGAGATGTCAGAAAAAGGATGCAATTTTGTATTAAGCGGGAGTAAATTGGATACAAGGTGTAGATTCAAAGTATATAATTACATATATGACGTGGTTATGGTTGGACAAAGGATATCTTATCTTGTCGGCATTTTACACCATAGGATGAAGACTAGTAGGAAATTCTGAAAAAATAAAGTTGTAACCAACTCATCTTGTCAAAAGCCTCATTTTCAATTATTACATAGGGGACTATGGTCATAGACGTTTCAGACTGCATAGGAGAATTCGTGACCGGATGGAGATTTTATAGACACGAGGAGTAGTGAAACTAGGTGAAATTGGTTTCAGGTAAAGTATCAAAGTTGATAAAGTTGCTGAAGAAAAGGCTGATTCACATTTAAGACTGAAGATTGCCATTAATATTATTGCATGGCTGAGTTTTAGCAGTGTCAGACTTTTTTTCTATGAAATATGAATGTAATATTTGTGTGACATTGTTCATTGCGGGTTTCTGTTTGCTTCTTCTGCTGACAATATGTTCCAATATCTAATGATTTATGGATCCCGTTATAGATGAATTACATTAAGTGATCAATTCAAAAAAAAAATTCTGTCACAGATATGGAGTACATAGATTATTTGTCTTGGCAGGGAATCAATTTCCCTCCTTATTGACAAAATTGGGATCCTGTGGCTGGCTTAAGTAAGTAGTTTCCTGAAAGAATCCTGTTCACAGAGTTCTTTCACTTACCCTCATGTTGTAAGGCGATATTGAAGAACCAATGATTCATAAATTTTACAAATATATACAAATATTTATTTATTTATTTAAAAAATTCTGAAAATAAACCTTAGAAGTTGGCAATGAATATGACCGTGCGGGCCTAGCGTCAGTGACCACTGCCATGGCAATAATAAGAATGAGATTCCGATCAGCATTTCATAATAATAAACTCAGTCAAAAACCATATCTTCTTCGTGTTCGTACAAATATATTTGATAAATTTTATCATTAAACACAATGGGAGGCACTAAATGCAACACTGCCACTCAACACAACTTAATCTGTAATTCATTAATGATTTACAGGGCAAAAACCATATGTTGTTTATGGTAATACTTGATTTCAAATTTTGACACTGCAGATTTACGAACGTACGATTTAACATGTAACTTTATCGTGGAATTGCAAATAAGTCCGAGAAAAAAGTTCTTGCCATATAAATATATTACTATGATTTATTTGTGTCACCATTAAGACAACGAATGTTCTTTTTTGTCTCCGAGTGGTTGCCAAACAGAATATGTCTTTCAGACTTGTACTGAGACTTTGGTACAAGTTGAACAGAAAAAAACTGCATCCAGTTTTCTTTCGAGGACGGCGTTCTACTTTGTAGGAATCATAGACTTTACACGTTTACTTTCACTATTTCTCGCCATTTGTTTTAGATAACAATTTTTCCCGCTGAACCAATGTGCGACATTGTATCGGTTCACAAATAGGATTTTAGGATCGGTTCTGAGTTAAAAAATTGATGCTTTATTGCAATCAAATCGCAAAGACATATGTACTACTCTTCAACAGAATTTCTAAGAATTTATCGAACTGCTTTCTCTAGCTTTCACCCTTCCAAACGCGCTGTCCGAAACAGCCTCCAGTAATGACGGATCAAGGCGTTCGGCGACGAAATCATCTATTTATACGAATATATAAATAAATATATGGATGGATGATTTCTGTAAGGATGTTCTTCTAGTCAATATTATTTCCAGGAGTACGACTGTCAATGTTAAAATACGAGCACAAAAACCGAGGCCCCGATTTCATAGATGAACAATAAAAAATCCTTGACGTCACAAGATTATTCAGAAATTAATATTTTGTGGACCTTCAAAATTTATATGGCAACAAACACAAAAGAAACTAACGCTTCACATTTGCTTAAAATTAGAAAACGTTCAGAAACAGACGTCGCGTACTCATCACATGAAACTACATTTTATCGAGAAAAAAAAATCTCGGCAAATTTTTTCAAGTCAACTGTTTTGTAAGACACAAGAAGCAGTTGCTGACGATAGCGTATTTAGAGAGACAGAATAGGCAGATTCCTTTATCGATGATGATGGTAATGGTGGCTGCGAGACTACTAACCAGTGCCCTGACCGACCAGCACACCAAAATTCTCTTTCAGCTTCAACATCGAGTCGCTTTAAGAGCACAGCTCAAGATATAAAAGCAGTAAGTCAAGTGAATGTGTGGGAAGAAAGCTTGTTGGAAATACAACGCGGGCTGCGCATAGTAAAACTCAAAACAGATAGAGAAATCTTGTAAACATTGAGTTAAACAATATGAATAGGGACTGTTGTTAATGTGCTTTCAGGGATAAACAATTTTTATAGGGCTATGCAGTGATACATATTAATCCGCGACGGTTTTCGCTGCAAGTTGAGATATTTTGAACAAGAGAGTAAAGTATAAATGCCTGGCTTTATTTTCTTTATAAGACAAGTTCACAATTGTTGTAAAAAAGTGAAAGTTGTAGTACTAGTGCGGGTTGTTTGGAAAAAGCGGAGAGAATCTAAGCCAAAATCGAAGATTGTTAAAGCGAAACATAAAAACTTTCCTTTTTATTAACAACTTAATAAAAAAATTGCTTAATGCTTTTGTCGTCATGGTATTCACACTAATTCACAGTTGCTGTGAGCAAAATGGTGAATGAGGCTGATGACAATGCAATATAATCTGGTCATGTTTAGTAATAAAATTAGAAAACAAAACATGGAGTTGAAAAAATAATAAAACCAGTCCGTTGTGAGTTGTAACACGATATCTTGAAGTAGTGAATGCGAATTTATACGAGGAAAACGAGTCTTGATTTTTAAAGAGAAGTACGACTTCACCTCACACGAAGTAGACTGTATGAATTTTAAATTTTGTATGTGGTCATATCGTGCATCCCGTCAGAGCAGAGGTTATCTAAAGGCTTTGTTGTTGAAAATAGACATCAGCTAAATTTTTGCACAAATAGATTCCAAAAGAGCACCTTCGGCTATCTTCAGTGTCCTTAAACCATTTAGGCTTTGGGTGTACGGCTCGAAAACATAAGGTCAGAACTGCGACCTCTCTAGCCTTGCCTTGGCCATTAAAGAGGCACCAACAGCCAGTTGTCATCGTGCACAGTTCACCTAAGAAGCAATTAGACTTTTAAGAACCTAACATCACATTTAAAATAGAACTCATCAACCTGAGTCGCATCACCATAAGAAACCAGAATTTATCTCGCACATTTCATAATTTGGGTGGCTGGGGAACTAGAATTGCGGGGATGTTTTCAAACAGAGCAGATCGGTATGGGAGTAGTGAAAACAGGGTAATTCTACTTTCCAACCGGGTTTAGGAGTCTCCCGTGACGTTTTTTACCAATAAAACAAATACCATGGAGCATCGACTCTGAAATTCCGAATACGACGCTATTTGGTAGTTTGACTATAATATTTGGAATTCGACTCCCACTTGAAACTGATGTCGGGAGCAAAAAAACCGCGACTCGGAAATATAAACATTTGGCACAAACAATCTGATTTAGAGAAAAGTAATGTCTAAGAGAAGAAGACCCCTTTCTGAGTTCTGACTATATTATTACCAAAAAAATTCTCCAATTTTATATTGCAATTATTCAACTTTCGGTCGTGAATATAAACGACTAATTGAAAAGTACATACGTAGTTACATAATTTGAGCGTGGTGAGAAGGGGACTCCTAGGCTGCCTCCCAATTACGTTAAACATGGAAAAGTACCACACGTAATGCAAAATGCAATCCCGATCCAATTGAAATAACAGCAGCCTAAATCAGGATTCGAAGAAAAAAAAGCGATTCACAGACTTGAGCCTACGGATGCTAGTAAAATAATGGCATATGCCAATACAATAACGACCACGGAATTTCAACGTGCCAATCCAGCCAATTAGGCTATTGTGCATTAAGTCCAAGGCAAGTAACTCGTTTCAGTTAATAAAAATTTTGGTTGAAGAACATTCCTGTTTGTTCACTCTCTCGTTGAATTAACACGATATGCTGTCTCGGTTTTCTCTTCACAAGAACGGTGTACCACAAACGCGTGGGTATGTTTTCTTTAATATTTTACAATTTCTTTGTGATACTCCAACGGAATGCTTATTTTGGAATATTTTGTTAGGCTTGATGTTTTATGAAGAAAGTGGTTTTCTTACCGCTATGCTGAATTCTTTTCAGCCTCAAGGTTTTCAGGTACACTTGTTGTAACGTAAGCTTTGTCAAACTAGACCAGGGCACAATATGGAGGAACTTGAGGCAACAAATTAAATGTTTGTGATTTCTCTCCAGAGGAAATGATAGGTAGTAAGTCGCCGACGAATTTCTTTGAGAATGGAAAGCTTGCGTAATTCCCTTGCTTATTTAGCATTTCAGCAACACACAAATCGTTACTCTATATTCTAACAAAGTAAGCAAGCTCGAGTGACTCTGTGTCTCCCCTTTTAACAGCTTTCATTTCAAAGGACGCAGAAATTTTGCTCTGGAAGAACCAGAAGTAAAAGAAAGAACAAAAATATTTATGTAAAAACATAAACAGTGCAGCAGTATACCAGCATTGCTGTAAAATCTTCAGTAAAAGAATGTCGTACGGGTATGTTTCGTGCTGTAAAAACACAACATAAATATTTTCTTTTCATTGTGTTCAAGCGTTATCCGTTGCGCAAAACCGAGACATCTATGAACAATTTTGTGAAGAGTTTATGAAATCAGTAACGGTTTTCCAAACTCCAGTCATACAAACTGGATCGCATTGCTTTCTCAGAACACTGGAAGGGTTCGCTTTCACCTTTCGATACAAAACTTACCGGAACTTTTAAGAATATGTTGAAAGATAGGTTATCAAACAATTGTATTATCTTTCACCAACTCTTTACATTTAGCCACTGAGATTCAGTCCTTTTACGAAAATATCTAATTTGGTATCTTAATGTAAGCTATTTCTACAAAATTAAAATTGGATAGATAAATCCTCTCAAATTACATATACTATAGCATATAAGTATAAACTAGTTTTTTTCGCGATTAAAAGTATAATCCAAAAGCGATATAAATTTATGTTGAGTTTTATTACTTAATTTTAGACCCAAAATCCCTCTGACATCTCACATGTATGATGCAATCAACCAATAGCAAGAACGCAGTTTGCGCCACGCTGTTAGCGCATCGGTCATAAACGTTTTAAATGGATCGACGGATGTAAATTGTAATGCGGAACCCGATTGATTGTGAGGCTGAAAAAACTGTTGATTTTTACTGATGTAGCTGAAATGTTTCTATCAACAATTAACTTCTGAAACCCTAACATGACAAAAATTCAGTCACTGTAATGATATCAGCCAGGAACATTCAATAACCTACAACCTATTCATTTAAAATATTTCTTTATCCAGGGATTAGCTTATACATTGTCAATCCATATAGTTATGCACCAATACCCCAACTAAACAGAAATCGTAAATCACAGGCCATTCGTTATACTTTATAAGAGATAGGATTATGAGTTAGCACTATAGCAGTCACCAGAGAAAAATCTTTCTAGGTATGAAACAAAACACCTTTAGACCATAATAGTGGTTATAAAACTATCATAATTTCTGAAAACTTTCTCTGAAATGTTCACAAACCGTTCTGTTTCCTAAACCCAACAGCATATCTTGATACATTATTCGGGAAAAACGTGATCAGGACAAACAAGACACGTTCTGACACACACCATTCCATTCTTTCCGAGACTACGGGCGAATGTGTTTTGCATTGATAAAATTTCTTCGCCCTATTTCCCTTATTCTTGTGATTTCCTTCCTAAGGAACTATTTTTTATAATAGCACATTCGAAAGATTTTGCAGTCTACCTTGTCATGTGTGCCTCTCTATGACGGTCGTGTTTGAAATGAACAAAACATAACTTAAGTCCCTTGGGGTTTTCTGCTCTCTGTGGCTCTTATAGACTTTCAACTTGAAAGAGGAAAATCGTACAACGACGGAAGATAGTAGTTTGCTTTCATATTTTTCTAAGGATTGGCAACGGACTGGTAGTAGTGCTCATTCCCTTTCAGGAAAACGGTAGATCACTCACTCAGATAATTTTGTCTATCGTCATCGTCATCATCATCGTGTAACACGACATAAACCAACCATGCAAAACTCCAGAGTGTGTGTCAAGCCAGACTGTTGTAGCATGAGCGAGTATTTTTTATTGTCTTGTGTCCATACGAAACTGCATCAGATAAAAACGGTACCAGAGGAAAATAGGGAATAGAATAAATTTGGTACGCTACCGTTTTTTGTCGTTTTCCTCTCCCTTATTGGGAATCGGAAACTGAGAGCCTGTAAGTTACTGGTGAGATCGATGGACTGTTCCTCGTAAATTTTACGAGAAAACTAGTACCATGAAACTTACATTTAAATCTCAAATATTCTACAACTCAAACGTTTGCCGTTGACTCAAAAGACAAGACATGAATTCCCTTACTTGACCTAGGGCCCTTACATTTTTTCGCACTGCTATATATATTTTTTAAAATGACTGGATGGAAAGTTGCTAAATTTTCTCCAGGCATGTTTCTATTCCACAAAGGGAACGAAATGACTGTGCATGAATAGGTAACACCAGTGGAAATACCTACAGTTTGTAAAAGTTGGGATGTCATTTGCTCTCGGTGAATTCTTACACGAGCTGATATGATGATGCAACCCCGTACCATGAAAATTGGCCTGTAAAAATGCAATAATTTTTCGAGGGCCATAAAACACTACGAAATTGCTCTCAAGAAACTGGTGTTGCTGAATGCGAACAATTTACATCTGATATTCCGCTAACATCCTTTTGAGTTGGTTGTATGAAACGTGAAAATTATTTTCAGATAAGGCACAAAAAGGAGGAAGGATTGGTGTTTTCACAAGCAAAATGTGAGACATTTTATACTTCTCTTGTAACGGAAACGCCTGTAAATAAAAGTAAAATTGAAAGTCACTTTTGATCTTCCATCATTTTTCACCAGCCAATCAGGCACATTTAGGGCATTCTGTTAAAGATTGCTATTCAAGTTAGATAAACGAAGAAGAAAGATGACAGCTTCATATTCCCTCTTTCTAAATTGGTTCTTGCGCCCAATTTCCTCTCACATTCAACTCATTTCCTTTTTACTACAGTGTGAAAAAGGGAACACAAAAGGTATTATTGACGCGTGAATAGTATCCCAGGCAACTGGTTATGTGTACCTTCCCTTCATATTTCTCCTTTCACTTCAGACGCCAAATAGACAGATGATTAATGAGCTCAAAAGGAAAACTACACTTCTCGTAACGAAAATTGATGCTTGATCTGTACAATATTAAACTCAGCGTCTCAAAATCCTTTACAATGGAAAGCCTTCATTGAAGTGGCTTTTAGAAGGTAAAGTCTTTTAATCTCATACAAAATCCAGATAAAAAGGTCAAACTAATTATCGTCACTAGGAAAACTAACTTTAAATTAAACAAGTTTTACGTATGTATATTAAAGTTCCAGTACTCTAATCGAAAATTTTACACCGCTTCGGTGTACAAGATGAAAGATAGCACAACCAGCTCAGTGCATTTAAAACTTTGTACAGGGTTAGATTTTAATAACGCACCATGCCTGCATTAGGCATATAATAATATGCATAATTAACTCGTGTTTGGGTTGTGTGAACACGCGAAAATAACAACTCACGCAAAATTGCTTATATTTTACAAGGAAAAGTAAATCTAGAAAATCGAGGCTAAGGTAAAAAAGAGTGCTGGTAAATACCATCTGAGGAAGAGCTGTCAACACGACACATTTTCATATCCGTTATGGTTACACGGCTCCGAGTTCCCAAACTTGACTAGAAGTGAACAGGGTTAAATTTTAATAGCGCACCATGGTTTCAGGTTTCGGCATACGCTATGATTAAATCGAGTTAGGAGGGTTGTTTTCAAACGTTACAGTAACAAATAATCATGATTGCCAATAACGCTATGTTAAAATGAATAGAAAACTTGAACCAGTGACATCGGATGGTGAAAAAATTAGATGAAAAATCGAATTAAACTTCTGTTAGCTGTTGTGCTCAAGTAACCAATCAAACAGAGAAGTGATTCAATACTTTATTTAAATTTTGCTCACTATCCAACTTCACTGTTTCGAATTAGATCGAGTCTTCTATTTACGTTGGCATGGAACCTTTGGTAATTGCTTTTTATGGTCGATTTCGCGCATTTAGACCACCCAAACTAGAGTCAATCATATTATATTCCTACAGCAAGGTGCATTATGAAAATTTAACACTGTATATTTTTGGTCAAGCTTGGGAAATCGCCCATGTGGAACCATAACGGATATTAAAATACGTGTTGTGTTGACAAACCTACTCAGATGGTGTTCACAGGGTAACCTCTTGTTATGTATTCTTTCTACGTAAGCCTCAATTTTTCTTTGCACCGTAACCACGAATTGCTAGCATACTTCTCCTCGTGAAATATTTCATTGTGTCATATTTAGGAAACCAACTCATTTTGCTTCCCTTCCCGCCACACCTACGAAATATATATTATAGGAATAGTTGCTGATGTTTTTAAATCTAATTTTCTACCTCAGTTCATCCGTCATCTTCAAGCTCATGTTACACTCTTAATTACAGATACACAAAGTGTTCTCCTTTACATATCGTATGCTTCCGGGATTCTCACATTAGTAACAAGTAACAATCATTTTGCTGGTTACAAAGCAGCATGATAAACGGACTAGGAAATGTATCTTAAAGTGCAATCTATCTTCATCACAGCCGGAAATCCCAAAAGAATGTGTTACGTTCCAGCACCAGCGGTCTGATTTTGTTGGCTGGTTTTTATCCTACAAGGTTATAGGTTACCTGGCTCCGAACGTAATAAAAATATGATGCGGCATTTTCTATTCAGCAGAGCATCAAATTTCTTTGTTTGTTAAGACTATGATGAAGATGATTATGTTGGCGTAGGTGAAGGAATAAAATTTGTTCATTCCCTTTCATACAACCTTTCATGAAAACAGAACATGGGACGGGAGATACGCGTTAAGAAACTACCAAGAATACTGAGGCATGCAGAAATGAAAACTTGCTATGGAAATAGAATGATTATTACAGCATCCGAAGAAATAGTCAGATTTACTCTATGGATATTGGTGTTTCGTAAATTGTGTAATACCTACATAGTTTAATTCAAAAAAACAAGATTATGAAGTTTAATACCGTTTTCACCAACTACTTTGTATTCATTAGCGTACCTCTTCCGCAGCTTCGAATTCTGTCATGCTGGCAATGGTGACGGCGTTCTGTGCAGCTCTCAAGAGAGAGACTGTAAATGTACAATGAACTGATAGTTACCAAATAAATAAGGTATCGACAAAAACTGGACTGTAAGCCCAGCCACGATGAACGACGATGGAAAGGATGGGGACTTTTGTTAAGACGACACAACAAATGAAGAGTAATTAGAGAACATTTGAAGAAACGAACTTTCTCTTAACATTTTCGCAAAAAAAGATAGAACACTATGTTTTAGTTAAAACAGTGAGTGCGAGTTTCACACGTTTAGAGACGTTGTACATGGTAACTCATTAATTATTTGAGACGTGTCATTATAAAAATCAAGAATTTCTCAATGTTAGATGGAAAAATAAATGTAACGTGAAAAGGTCTAATTTGTCTTGTTGAGATGAAGATAGCATATATATTGTTGACCACGCTCCAGTTGCATAAAAGACAAAAACTTTCAAGTAGAACTAGCTACATTTTTACCAGCGTTCTTAATTTTATTATTTATAAAGTTTTAAAACTTCATACGCACTATACACCCCACCTCTGACTACAAAAACACAACCACTCTTTAAAAACTGGTAAAACTAAATATAGCTACTCCTGCAATTTTCGTTGTATGATTTATTAATTACAGAGAGACTAACGTAACTGCACTGGTGGAGGAATAACCTCACACGCGTTGGCTATGTTTTTTGGCTTGTAGCCTATTTGAGAAATTTGTGAAAACGCATCCAAGTTGTTTTTGCCAGATTCATCACTTCACTTGTTTTTCCGCCTCACAGGCTGTAGTTTCCGTTTTTTAACTATGCACTAAATTCATCGTTTCATTACATGTTACACTACAGCAATGACAAGAATTCCCATATTATCACACGCACAAACCAGCGAGGAGAAAAATATCGGTACAGACTGCACTTCAAACACGAAAATGTTTCTCGACTAACCTCTATGCCCTGCCACGTTTAGCTTATTACATTGCACGCGTAATTCGATCTGACATGATCATACTCTATTTTCTTTGTACATTATATGAAGTACTCCATCACATATTTTTCAAATCTTTTGAAAGACACCACACTATAGCATGAAGAAGCAATTTCAGTACTCGGTACATGTATTTAGTACACGCAAAATGACTGATTAGACTCAAGGAAATAGACTGCACCCATTAAAATAGAGTCAATGAGTCGGTTCTTCTTGTTGGGTCACTAGTTGCAAACTGTGAGCTAAAAGTGTCAAGGCAGAAAGTGATATTGCGAGGAAATTCGTAGTAGGCACGCTCGCATCACAGCGGAATAGACTGGGAAGGGAAACGATGGGAAGCTGCATTAGGGACTTTGCTTCCATCTTAACCATTCCAATGTACAAGATGGTTCTGCGTATACGTCACGTTAGCGGGTTCAAAAATTGTGTTTTTCGATATTTTTTGCATTGGATTTGAGTTGGTGGTTAATGATGATCCGTCTTGTAGTAAAGTGATGATGACAGACGACAAGAATCTTCAAGGTGCAAGCTCTAAATAATATTGCAAAGTAGTGCACACACAAACATTTTGTAAAGTAAAACTTTAATACACACACAAACTACGAAAGTACCAATAAAACGAAGAAAATTTGTACAAGACTAGATAGATTGCTTTAGTTGGACTCTTCTTAAGTAGGATGAAGATTGTTTATAGATAGAAAATTTTCTTCTTTTGTTTCTTCTTTACTACGGCTCCTCCTGTTTTGTTGTGTGAATAATGTCTGGGAAAATTTCTCAGAAACTACGACTTAAGCATGCTTATTCTCTTCGTGAAAATATCCAACACAAATAAACAACGCTTCAGTAAAAGATGTGAAAGTGGTAAGAAAAATGTGTTCTACGCGTTGTTCATCAACTGAACATCCTTAGAACTGGGTAGGAAAAAAGAAGCATGACAAAATACGAGAATGTAAACGCAAGCAAAGGTTTTCATCGCATGCGTTGTCTTTTACTCTTATTGGAAACTTTTCGATAGGTTCACTCTAAGTCATGAAGTTGCAAAAGGTTACAATAGCGGAAAAGCTGAAGTTGCAGTTTCCTTTCTTCTCGTTTCTGGGTTTTATGAGGTTTATACGGATTAGGTAATATGTCCCCGGTTGGAAGTAATTTACGCCGCCTGATCCCATATAGCCTATTTACGAAACAAAAAGCCAGGTCGGCTGCGATAAATAAGGTCTAAGTTTATTGAAGGTGAATGAAAGTCTTTGTGATAACATAATCAGACCAGGCAACGCATCGAAGTAAATTTTGGAGGTGGATTTACGATGAATAACGCTGTACTCCTTGGTATTATGCAGCTGTCCTTGTAAAGTACACAGCCGTTTTTAAATGAAAGGAACTAGTACAAGATCAAAGAGACGATTAAGATATTGATATTCCCATTTCCTAACGTATTCGTGAAAGGCTGCGCCACTATAGTATTTTGCTCGCATAAAACACTGCAATCCTTTCATTAGGACTTTGTTAAAACCTTGCTGAAAACCTGTGCGTCATTGTGATTTTTAAAGAAACTTGTTTGATTTGTCCTTTGAAGAGGCGATTTGGATTACGCTATATGAACTCCTTTGAAATCTGGAATTTATATTGGTAATGATAAACTGCACTTTATATTCTTTAAAGCGAATCACACTAATTCAATTTCTTCACTAAAGCTCTACCACTTTTTATGTAACACTCATTCCGGGATAAATCTCGTAGAGCTTCTGCTCAGTTGCTCGTATCACGTAATGAAATGATTGACAAAAGGCGACAGAAAATGCCCGACGAGCGTCTGCACTCTGCAGACTTCGTGGTGTATAACGAAAGTAAGCTGGGGCTGTCCTTCCAAGTTCTTCCAGAACAACTTTTCTTCAGTGCGATTTTACCTTTTCAGTTACAACTTCTGGACTTTCGCGATGGAAAATATGACACACTCGGTGCACAACTTTTTTATTTTTAGCGTAATCTAAGGAAAGGTGGTTTCACACAGAAAAGGTGGATGACGAAAACATCTAGGTAGTCACATTCAAGACATTTTTTTGTCGGATGAAATCATACCCATATTAAACACAAGAGTAGTTTTTATGTGTGCAGCTTTCTCCATCTGTTTACACCGTATATATGCATTGTTACGCTGTATTTTTATTATGACGGCTAGAAGTATACGTAAGATGAATAAAAAGGACGGTTTTAGTAAAGTAAATATATTCAAACAGCAATCCTTTCAGCCTCTTTGATATCCTGGCCGCTATCTCCTTCGTACTCCCATCCG
>VICI01002956.1:0-14750 GCA_019593645.1 Akabosia matsudoensis | reverse complement strand
AATGAAGTGAATAAAAACTTTATAAAAAATCAATTTTACCTGATCTTCCGCGATTTTTATCTTTTGTTGTTTGCCCATCTTACTACACCATGATGGCAACCTTATACATGGATCTACAATACTAGTAATCGAGCCGAACTTTCAGAACCTCCGTTCCCTATCCCCATGACAGTGAATCTTGCAAGAGCTGCAAAGTAATTTAAATGTCACGCCCCTTTAACACCTTCGTCTAGCGCTTTACAAGCAGTATAATTTCAACACTGCTCAATATACTGGCAGTCTACCATCGAAAAAATGTCGTCACCTTTCGGGCAATAGTTCCGCTAGGAGAAAAACGTTCCTCCAAGCCCCATTTCAGTTTATTTCCTGCTTTCCTCCATTTCTTTCTTTCCCTTAATGACCTAAATTAATAATGCCAATCCCCCCAGCCTCAGAACGCATACCCAGCGAAAGATCGTCTTTTCTCGGAGAGAGGAGTCCGTGCATGTAGGAGGAGGGCGAGGGGGTCATAAACAACTTATAGAGAGCCAGAAGCTGTGAAATCGGCAAAAATATTTTCCAAACGTTCTCAAACTTATAAGATTATAAATTATTTACCATATCATGAGAAGAATGAAAATAGTTGAGTTCAAATTGCACTCGGGGTTCTAACGGGGTACTGTGTTCATGAGTCTGCGATGTACCTTCTCAATACATGTCAATGTGAGGAGTACAAGCTACATCTATACCCTTTACCAGTAGATACAAGGTTAAACAAGGTTAAACATTAATTTCAGTGGCGAAAACTAGGTATTTACTTGACAATATTCAGATACGTAGTTCTCATTAGTTCTGAAAGTTCGTGTTTCTGAATCTAGAGTTGTGTAGCGTTGTTTTCATATTGCTCATACAGAATAGCTTGTGCTGTTAAGGAGGCAACAAAGAAATGTGAGGAGCACATGTCCGTTCAATGCAACGAGCGGGTCGGATCCCTACCTATCATCTGGCTTGAATTCTGCGATAGACGTAATTCACGAGAGCCGACTACATTTCATCATCATCATCAGTTTTCTTCTCTAGTTTTCTAAGATCGTGATTTAATCAATAGATTCTTTGCTAGTTTTAATTGTAAGAGATCTAACGAAGGAGGCGGCCTTAAAAAGGATTGTGGTGAGTACGAACAGTAAACTGTGAAACAATTATTGTCTAGTGGCATTATTTGTTAAAATTGAATCATTAATTAACTTTGCAGGGCCGTCGAAGAATAATGGCCAAGTACCTGATACAGATAATTGTTTTGGGGACGCAGGCTGTGGGACGGGCGTTTGCTAAAGCGCTTCGACAAGAGTACCAGGTAAATTGTTAACTAATTAATGTCCTATTGTTCTTCAATCGTAATAATAATCAATTTATGTATTGTTAACTAGTCAGTGCTAATTTGTTTTTATTTTGGTTAGGCAAGTCAAGCTGCAGCTCAAGCCAGACGAAACGCAACCGGGGGAGGAGGCAGTGGAGGGAGTCGAACTGCAGCAGAAAACATGCGACTTGGAATGTCGCTGGAAGAGGCTCGTCAAATCCTCAACGTGAACCCGGAAGCATCTCCTGACGAAGTGCAACAACGCTTTGACCACTTGTTCAAAGTAAACGACAAGGCGAAGGGTGGCTCCTTTTATATTCAAAGCAAAGTGTACCGAGCCAAGGAGCGGCTTGACGAGGACTTTAAACAACAATCTTGGACGGAACCTCCCTCACCCCCAGAGGAATCGGAAAAGATAGAGAAAAAGAGCTCGTAGTTCAATATATTTAAGTAGTTGTACAACTAGAGATCTTCGTTCAATGTGACGTATCGCGCTTTATTTAATAATAAAAAAAATACTGTACAAATATGAAAATATATTTTCGAAAGATTTGATTTTTTGATTAATCGCCGGACACACTTGGAAGACAATATTGTAAGCTGATATCGCCGTAGAGAAAGTACAAATGAAGAGTGCGCCCGTGGCTAAGGCTGACTAAAAAGCTTGACGGTTTGGTCATTTCAGTGGAAATGAGGTGGAACACTGTTTTCATGTCAACGTCCACAAAATAGTTACGAACTTCGGATGACACGTCTGGAGTTGCTTCGACACTTTCATCATCCTCCGGATCTGTCAAGGTTATAGGAAGAAATTTTCACGGTTAATTAAAAAGTCAGATGAAAAACAGGAATTTCGATTGAAGAAGATAACGACTTAGTATCCGTACCTAGGTTAAGAATCCGAACGTCAGTGAACTTGACAGAGCACGAGATATCAATGCTGTTAACTGTGAAGATAAGCTTCCCATCGGTGGACGCTTTGATGTGAAGCTTTGTGCCGATGTTCTTCATTCGCTCAATGGCAAGTCGACACTGTTTCAAGTCAGGTAGTCCAATACTAATCTAATTCGTAAGTAAGAGATATATTTTGAGCAGATTAAAATATATGTCGCGAGGAATATGTTATTTGAATATGAAGAAAGGAAATACGTCGTTTTACATCGAGCTTGGGGACAGTTGGATCCTGGTAATGATTCCAAAATCGGCGAAAAACCAAGTTGACCGGGACATCGTGAACACACGTAGGCGCCGAGTTAATAGCTTGCTAACAAACGAGAAATTATGTCCAAATCCCACCATTATTTATCAAACACAGCTTAACAAATTGAGTTTGCTTAAAAATTATTAACCACTTACAAACTCTATCTCAAAGGTCAAACAAGGCACCACTTTCTTGGTTAGTTTAATCTTGAGTCCGGCGACATTGTGTGCAGATCGTAGGGAGCCTAAACATCCCGCAATCCTCTCTGTAAAAAATAACACAAACCCAAAATTAGCTTCAGAGAACATATCATCGACTTGCAAAGTTGAATCGACGAACGAACCTGGCGAGATTTCCAAGTAAATTTCATTAGCTTCAGGAGTCACTCCCTCCATTTGATACTCACAAAAGTAAGGCTCCTTGGGCACCTCCCCCCATGCACTTATCGCACTAGCAGCGTTTGCAGCCTCCTTATCAGACAGAACGAAAATCAGCTTATCTTCAGTAATTCTGAGGACGAAGTTTCTCGAACACCGCGACAGTGCTGAGAGAAGCTCTATAAACAAAACATTTAAAAAATACAGAAAAACCCTTCAATTTAATTAAATTACTTGTCCCTGTTGGGAAAATCTTACGGGCAAACGTTCGGACAAACGTCCTGTCAACTGCTTTCGCTCTGAACTTCATTTTTTGTAAAAAATACAGAAAAACCCTTCAATTTAATTAAATTACTTGTCCCTGTTGGGAAAATCTTACGGGCAAACGTTCGGACAAACGTCCTGTCAACTGCTTTCGCTCTAAACTTCATTTTTTGTCAACTATTTGGACGCAATTAACCGGCAATCTTGACACAACTGTAAAAATTTAAAAAATAGTATCACAAACAGCGCAACCTGAGTTTGGATTTTGGAATTGGCTCAGAGTTTTTAATGAAGACAAAGCGATTGGCATGAAAAACTCAGTTTCCCGCCGAGCCATATTTGAATCTATCGCTAGCTCTGAGAAAATGAGAGTGAGCAAAATGAGAAAAAAAATGTTGGCAATAACGGAAATTTAAAAATGTGGAAATCGTTTTGTTTTACTGATGATTAAGATCGTGAAAATATTTGAATTTTTATTATTAAAAATAATTATTTTAAACAAAAACTAGTGATGAATTGCATCGGCCTCAAGAGTGATTCCAACTTGTTCACAAGTCCACTTGAAATAAGGAGGGTACGGCGCCTCAAACTCGACATAGGCCTCAGCCGTCATTCCTGGCAAAAATTTCCGAACTTTGTACGAGCGAAGGTGAATGTGGGTCGGAATGATCAAGGAATCCTCCGGTTTTTGCAGTTTCAGCGACTCGAGCAGCTGCCGCGACAGTTTTTGGAAGCCCGCTCCGGGTGATAAATGACTAGGATCTATTTTCGCCGGGACGCCCTTCAAAGTCTGGACTCTGTCGGAGTACAAGTGGTCACCGAGAATCGGAGCTAATCGATCCGCCGTGAAAATCCGGAGGAAATTTTTGTCCACTGTGCTCGTATTGATTTCGACGAGGTAGGCAGGGCCGCCGTGGCCAACTCGGAGGAGATTGCTCTGAACGTGAGCGGGCACGACCTCCCGTCGTTTGACTGAATTTATTGAGTACTCTTGTGTAATCACTGGCTGGCTAATGTCACTGTCAACAAAGCGTTTAACCGCGATTCCAACTCGTTCTGTGACAGAGGGATCCCTTGGGAGGATGGGAGGAAGGACAGTGACCACGTGGTACTTGTAAAGCGTGTCGAAGTATGATTTAGACGAGGACACACACTTCCGGAAGTGGTCGGACGTTGGCTCATCCTCAGCAAAGACGGCAGGTCCTGAGGTGAGCTTTTCAGTGCTCCGGACCAGTACGAGATGAGGCTTCTGGAGGAGATGGCGAAGCTCTGGGAGGAGATCCTCAAGAGTGTACGGACACGATGGAAGACCTCGTAAATGTAACTGTTTTTTTCCAAGATTGGTCTTGTTGCTGAGGTGCTTGGCGGTGCGACGACGGACTCCTACTCCAAACGGCTTGTTCGTCACAAATAATCCGTCTATTAAATCATTCCAATTACAGTTTTATTAAATATTCAAACGCAGATGGATGGCCAAGTGTATTGACTTGAATTGAACACATACGATCATTGTGAATTTGGTTGTCGATGAGATACTTAGCCAGATGAGATTTTGATTGCCATATTTCCCCAAGTTTTTTATAAGGATGGGCTTGAGATGAAGTAATATTCTCCTCTTGAGGTTCATTCTTGTCGTCAACTGATGATCTTTCTCGGTGCAATTTGAACCGGGCTAAAATGGGTCGACTCCACGATTGAATTTGTCGTCGTCCAGGACAATTTTTCCCAAAGTGGCTTTCCCATCCACTGATCCCCAGGCCGGGAATCTTCCACACTCCCCACCTTAAACTGCCCATTTAACTACAACGATATTTAGATTCAGCAATTAAAAGATTCATTAATTGACAACATTTGCAGTCAAAAGCCGGTTTTGTTTTGAACAAGAAAAGAAAAAAAACTTCAACTTGTGTTCATGCATGGATTTGTGTACGCTGCAGCTGGTGCGAAAAGTCACATGTTGCGGCCAGTCAGCTGTCTTATCTTACCCCGTCAGCTTTCTCTGTCAAGTCACAAAGCCACGCTTGCTTCCTCAGCTCTCGGCCAGCAATTTTTTTCATGACTTGTCTCAATAAAAAAATGCTGATAGTCAATTAAGATTCTTCTCTCCCCCAAGCTAATCTTAACCTTTAAACTAGAGTTTTCTTCATAAATAAAATGTTTTTTTTACGTAGAAAAAAAGTAAACATGATTTCATCAAGAGAACCACGTTTTTCGGCACTCAACTATCTTGCCATGATAACTCAGCCAAGAAAATGATTTGGTTTTTTGCTTGATCATCTTATCAAAATCCTGGAGAATAAAACTTGCGCTCAGTTTGCGATTATATAATAACTTTAATTAATTACGTAATTTGGGGAGAAAAAGCCTTTTATAATTAGACTTGTGTAATTTTCTAGTCCAAAACTGTTTAGTTGTTAACTGTTAAGAAACAAACAAAGATCACATGGCTTGTACAGTGCTATCTAAACACTTAAGATGGTTATCAATTGGAGTGAAGGGTGCAAGGAGCCTCCACGTGACTTCTGACAATACTTTAAGAATTGGAGTTCAAGGTGCGCCCATGCACCTAGGCCAGAAACAACGAGGAACTGAGCTAGGACCACAAACAATTATTGACTCTGGATTTGTCACTTGCCTAGAAAACGGTAATTATAATAATAGAAGACAAACAAATACTTATTATGTTAATAGAACTAATGACAATTTTGTTTAATGATTGCAGATGGACATGACGTACTCGATTATGGAAACATTCCTGTCCTCAAAATTCAGGACGCCCCGGACCCCAACGACATATCTACGTGTGGAGGAGGAGGCGTGATCAGTTGTGCGAAACAGGTCGGCGATGCATGCAAGCAGGTTAGTTTTTGTTATTTATAATTAACTAAATGGATCATGCCGGTTAAATGTATTTTGTATTTTTATTATCCGTTATTTTCATTAGATTTCCATGTTTACACAAAGAATTTTGGAGGACAACCGAATCTGCGTGACACTTGGAGGTGACCATTCCCTCAGCATTGGAACGGTTCATGGAGCCACCGTCGTACACAAAGATCTAGGCATTTTATGGGTAGACGCCCACTCCGACATTAATACTCCCCTGACTAGCATCTCCGGAAATATTCATGGAATGGCGACCGCCTTTTTCATCCAAGAAACGGAACCATACATGCCTCGGCTTCCAGATTTCTCATGGATTCAACATAAAATCCCTGCGGAGAACGTCGTCTACATTGGCCTTCGCAGCGTAGACCCTCCAGAAGCGAAACTCCTTGACACCCTCGGCATCCGGACATTTTCCATGGAACAGATAGACTTCTACGGAATCCAGGAAGTTACACGACTCGCCCTGGAACAAATCTCGCCGAACCGAAGCCGCCCAATTCATGTCAGCTTCGACATCGACGCCATTTGCGAGTCTTATGTAAAGAGCACTGGAACTCCGGTTCCCGGCGGACTTACTCTTCGCGAGGGAGTTTCCCTCATGGAAACAGTTTCCCGAACAAGACAGCTTGTCTCCCTTGACATCGTCGAAGTCAATCCTCTGTTAGGTAGCGAGCAAGATGTAACAATAACTGCTAAATATGCCAAGCATTTAATTTTAGGTGCTTTTGGACATCATCGTCGGGGTGGATCACCGTCAGCTTACGTTCCAAAACCAACCTAGTACCATCGCCAACATCATATGTAAAAAAAAAANAAATATGCCAAGCATTTAATTTTAGGTGCTTTTGGACATCATCGTCGGGGTGGATCACCGTCAGCTTACGTTCCAAAACCAACCTAGTACCATCGCCAACATCATATGTAAAAAAAAAAACCTGTTACATCAATAAAACTTGTTTTTTTTTTCTTGTCAAGAAGCTAAAAACTTTGTCAGATTTTTTCTGCGTTTTGTTTTCATGCTGGAGAGGGCAGTGTAGGGATTCACACGCAACCCAGCTGTTTAGTCTTACACCAGCATTTGACAAAACGTAAACCAACCAGCGCTGTTCACATTTTTTTCTTTCGTTTTTTTTATTCACCAGACTAGCGCTTACATTTTTTTCTTATCTCGTGACTGTGACTACAAACAATAAAAAAACAGGGCGTTAACAAGCCATGATCAAGTGAAAACTGCGAAGGAAATCAGAGAGGCGACCCGCGGGTGTGATCTAACATTTTGTTGGATAGGGCGTACCGTTGAAGAGTGAAAACATGACCTGACCTTTGTTTGGAGGGAAGCAGAGAGCGAGCGAGCGAATAGTTTATATTTTTTTGTAAGTTGTGAAAAACATGGACGAGGCGGATGTGGTTGCGTATGCGACGCTGACCGATCGCTATCTCAAGCGATTTGGCAACTTTTTGGAAGACCACTTTTGCTCGCTGGTGAGGTGCGTGTCAGACGAGAGTTTCGAGAGGGGTGGTCAGAGGTCGGGGGAGGGAGGTTTAAGCTGGTCTGGGGACTTTCAAGGAAGTGGGGAGGCTCCTGGAGAAGGATCCTTGTCGAATGTGACGTTACATACGAGCGGGCGTCACATTTGGGATGGTGTCCGCCATCCAGTTCGGATTCATTGGAGTCCGACCGCCGAGACTCAGAGTTTTGAAGAGCTGACGTGCATTCCTAACCCGCTCGACGGAAATCCGGACGTTCAGAAAGTGATGTTGGTGCTAGTCACGATAACAAATCAAGCCAAATCGTTGAAGCAAGCGGGAGAGGGAACATTCATCAACACGATTGTTTTGTACGGTGATAGTGGAGCTGACGCGGACAATCAAAGTAGCGGTTTGGAGGGAAAGGATGTGTCAAGTGTAGCAGAAACGGAGGGGGATGGTCACATGTCTATTTCAAGGCTTTTACCGCTACTCCTCGACCTTTTGGAGTACCTCCAAGCTTGCAGCGACTTTGTCCGGCACTGGGTCTCCCAGATAGCCGCCTTATTCAAGGAAACTAAACCTCACGTCGTGACCATCACAAATTTACAACTGTACACGGTATTCCGGGAGTTTAGCGATCTCCTCGGACTGTTAGTCATTCTGGACGAGGTGATCAGAAACCAAGTCACTTTGCAAGAGCACTGGAGTAAGTACAAGCAAATGATCAAGTCAGTTCGAGCCGACAGCAAATCCTTCAACGCCGACCCCAACGACCTGCTCCAGCTGGAACGGGACCTTCTACAAATCGACAAATACATTATGACTGCTCGCATCTACAGGAATCTGGTCGACTCGGTGCTTCAGCAAAACCAGCGGCTCCTCACCAGAAATCTTCTCCTCGCCGACAAGTTCCTTTCCTTTGTGACCACCTTTGCTGGTCACATGGACAAGCAAGACGTGCTCATCAGTTCCAGCGACTTCTCTCCCGAGTACAGACCAATCTCACTCGCTGCCATGTACGTCTTCTCCGCCAGCCTGTTCCCAGGCAGCTTCGACACTAAAAAGACTTTCTACAAGATTGTCTGGGAGCAGTTGAAGAGTGTTCCAGGCGTGGCCCTTCCAGGAGCGAATGTTTGGATACCCGAAAAATTCCTAAACATGACTGGACACACGAACGGGACTCAACTCTTTGACCAACGTGCCATTCAAAACTTGCTCAACCAGAGAGAGCAGTTTCTCAATCAACAAGTGGCCAGTCTTGGGAAGGACTTGCTCCAGTGGGGCCTTCAGTACAGCTCGTGGACAGTTCGGCTCCAGGAGGTTCTCTACATGAAGGACCTGAGTGTTATCAGCATGGCCGACTTGTCCCTCAAGTGTATTCTTCTCGTGGAAGGGCTTAAACTCGCTCAAACGCTTAGTCACTCGTTCAAGCTCATCCTGAACCTTCACGCGAGTCTCGGGAGGCCGATCAGAAGAAACGTTGTCGTTCAGTTGTGTCAAGTCTTGGAACTGTTGAAATCAATTCAGTCGACATTTTTCCAGTTCAGTGTTCGTCTCTGCTGCTCCACAATGTATATAATGCAGTACGTCATGCACACAGCCATTGTCCACGTCCGCAGCGTCCAAAAGTCAATCTTGTCAAGCACCGAACTTCAAAATCGCGGCGGCCGGGTGGACGAGCCAAGGGCGGACGCGTTGAGTGTCCTTAAAATCCTCGAGCATTGCTTGCGCGGCACTCTCTCGCAAAAGAGACTTCTAGTCGGACAAATTTGCTTGGACTGGGTGACGTCTGTGAACAGCACCGGACGGCTGTGGAAGGACGACGAAAACTCGTTGATCTTGTCGGCGGCGTTTGAGCGACTAGGTCAGTTGATCAACTTGGAGAGAAACGTTGAGCGGTATTGTGACGGGAGTCAAGTCTTTTTCCATCGTGTCATTCTCTCCACTTATTTTTCTAGCTTGTACGAGAGTCCTCATGAGAGTTCCAAGTTGCCCCAGATTTTCCTTATCATCAGCGACTGTCTCCAGTTTTTGAGACGAAGTGGTCGAACAAGCTCAGCCACTCCTGGAGACAGCGCGTTCCTCAGGGAAATTGAGAGTTACCTCAAGAGCCAGTTTGTGGACAAGCTGTGTCAAGATATTGAGACTGATCTCCGACTCCTCGGCCATCTTCATTTACACCCGGGAGGGGATGGGGTAACCTCGTCCGGTCACGGAAATCCTCCACTGCCGCCTCTGCGAACGGGCGTGAAGAACCTCGAGTCGATTCTTGAAGTGCCGCCCTTCTCCTGGAACAATCTGTCCAATTTGAGCTTTCAAACTGTTGTCGAGCAGTACCTGAGCAAGACGTATTACAACTTGGCCTCTGTGGCACTCCACGACTGGCAGAGTTATGCGACCATGCGAGTCCTCGCTGGAGACAAGTACAAACTAACCATTCTCGATGACCATCTGCCGGGTCATTCGCTGGAACAGGGCAGGGACATTCTCGAAATTGTCAGGAACTTAGGCCAGTTTGTGGTTGAGTTTACGTACAATCTCAACAACCAAGTTTTCGTGCAAGTCAACTCGCCAAACAAGCACTTGGACACTGTCAGCATTCGACACTTGGCAAATTCGTTGAGAACACATGGTCCTGGAATGGCCAACACGACAATCAATGCAACGTACAAGTTTCTCAGGGGGAAAATCCTGGCGCTGAGTCAGTTTCTGTACAGTGAGCAGATCAAATCCAGACTGGCTAAAGACATCAAAACGTTCAAGCAAGCACTGAGTCAACCGGAAGTCTCTTCGATAATGTCCAATCAACAGACAGCCTATACATACGCGTCGTTGCTGTTCGAACGAGCGAATAAATTTAAAATGGGAATTAGAAAGTTAGCCACCACTCCGGACGGCCCTTCGCCTCTCGACCAGTTTCGCGTTTTGATTACTCACATTGGCAATGCGTTGGGGTAATTTGAGAATACACGACTTGACTCAATATTTTTGGATACTTATTTGTCGCCTTGTTTCTAGCAGTAAACTTTTAAACTTTTATTTCAGATTTGTGCGCTTAGTTCGCTCTGGCGGATCTCATTATCTTGCTGGAGGCTACCAGTTTGTACCAGATTTACAAGATATCACCCATTTTTCTGACATGCTGGATACTTCCTCAGCAGATGGATCGGCGTGGGCGCCTGAAATTCAAGGGGCAGCTTCAGGAATCGACTCAGCCATCAAAACCTTGTCAGCGTCATTTTCTGATGGAATTGACTACTTCAAGCTTCTTGTGAACGCATTTCAACCAGCGCTCTTGGAACCTAAGTAAGTGTCTATTAGAAAGATAGTCTCTAATTACCCCAAATTATACCTAAAAACCAGTCATTGTAACTCTCTTGCAGAAATGCTCACCTGAAAAATTTCTACGGAATTATTCCTGCCTTGACTCTGTCTTACGTTGACCACATGCGCCTTAGTAAAGAAAAATTAGCGAAACGTTCGAAAACTCCATCAATTTTCACTGACGATGGGTTTCCCATGGGTAATTTGAGACAAAGTAATAATCAGGACAGAAGTCACATTTTCACAACCTGCGTCACTCTGTAATTACAGGTCTCGCTTATTTACTTCAAGTTCTGGACCAAGGGGCAGAATTCGATTCGCTTTGTTGGTTCGCCAATATGGAGTGCTACTTGCTCCGAGAAAGAGGCGTCGCTCTCCAGGCCATTCAAGACTCAAAGAAAGACGAAAAGCTCCAGCAAGCTAATACACTAACTGCAAAACGCTTACTTGACGTACTCAACGAGTTTCAACTAACTCGCTACAACCTGAGTTCCGCCCGAATATTTTTTCACCATGATGTTACCACAGCAGCACCTGGAAAGTCTTCATCTGCAACTGCGACGTAGAGCCTGTACCCTGCTACTCGTTAAAGCTAACCTAAATCTAATTCTGATGCTGTGATCTAAGTGTTTTCTATATTTCCTATATTATATATCCCCTTCCCGCAAGGACATCCTTCTTTGTACCATTTACACATTCTCGAAATGATGAATAAACTATTCTATATCCTGAATTACTTGGTCATGTATACCAATCCCACCATGAAAACTACGCCTCAGTCAAGAAAGTAACATCAAGTGCTAATTAGAATGGTTTTATTTTTTCTCACAAAAAATAACTATTTTATTTCCTTTTTTCTTGATTTCATATAAAACTTTACACTTTAGGGCAAACTGTACAAAACTTCACGTACTCTAATTGCCATAATTTAAATAACAAATTTAACTTAATTTTAATTCCGTTCAAACGTGATCAGAATACATTAACAATAGGTTTTTATGCCATCAAGGGTACTTGGGCCTTTCATCCAGTGGAAACAAATATGTCTGCTGGACGATTTAAAAAATCATAACTAAAATATGGGTGAGGAGCGGAAGAGGAAACGTTTTTCGAAACACTATGGCAGTTCCATAAGGGAACCTTTGTTACTCACATGATACAACAATACATATTCACAGCTACTTATTACGTTATACATACATTATTCAGCGACGAATGTAAATTTGATTTTTAATTCATCTTGATAGATAAAACCTTTTAACAATTATTTCCCAGCAATCGACTCATGTTTAGAACTGAATTGATTTTGCAAAGACAGTAGTGAGAAGAGAGATTAAAGCGAATATATACAACGAAACCAGCCATCTCAGCATCTTACGTAACTACACCTATCGTCCATCCTAAGTAGAGTACGATGTGTTTTCTTCCGAAAGGCGAATCTCAATCAGGAACGCGCGTTGGCGTTTAAGGTGAGTTAAGATTTTTCATCAGGGTTGGGAGCGGGTACATTTGACGAGCTCACGGGCATTTTGATTTGAATGCTGTTCACTGGCTGGACGTTCGCACCACTCACAACGGGGGGTTGAGGTGGTCGCAAATTCAGAGAACTGGTACTAATAAGGGCAGCGTTAGCCGTAGGGGGCCCAGAAACCACCTGAAATTACAAAAAAAAACATTTTTATATGGCCTCACAAAAATAACGACAAATAAAATCAAAAGTGTTTACCTGGATAGTTTGCTTGACAGCTCCAGGCGACTGGGACGCTAAATTGACATTTACGGGTAAAAGTCGGGCGTGAAGGGAACCAGATCCCGACACTATATTCGAAATACTAGAAACGTGCACAAATTTTGGTGCACCACTACTCGAAGCTGGCGTTGCATTTTGAGGTACCGCCATTGCTGGTTGTGATGTTACCACACCAGCGCTTGTTGTAACAGTAATTGTATTGGGGTTTCCTGCGACAGCGACAGGATTTCCGATCATTTGTGCCTGTAGCACTTGGCCTCCCTGTCCCGCCGTTATTACTTGGCCGGTTGCTCCGACCTAATTACAAAGAAATTTTTAACGTTAAATTTCGAGCAAGCACGCCATCATACATTTTGAAAAACAGCCTATACACAATACCTGTTTAAAAACTTGTTGTAATTGCTGAACTGCTATCGTATTCGGCAGTTTGTTTTGTGTAGTTTGTACTACAACGTGGGTCGGAAGGGTGCCTTGATGAGTTACCTGTTTCAGACGAAAGAACACGATTAAACTTATAATTTATCCATCAGTATATTGTAATAACCATTGATATGTTTAAGCTGGGCTACCGGTGTACTAATGTGAGTCAATTTCCCTCCAGCGGCAGAGGACACTGGGGTTCCAGGCGCAGAAGTCGAGGTTTGTGGAGCCTGTGACACCTGCTGCTGTTGAGGCTGCTGCTGCGACGTTTGTCCTAAAATAGTATCAATTTGTCTCCTCATGAGTAATTGTTGTTGTAGCGCCTGCCCAATGTTTGGCAGAGGCTGTTGCTTTGGACTGCCTGTTGTAGGAGACACTGAAGGCGTGCCCTTAGCATTAACCTTCCCCAAATGAACGGGAAAGATAGTTTGGCCTTGCACTGGAGGTTGCGTTGTTTGACCTACAGACGTTTTGACCAATGTTGCAACCTGGCCTGGGGTGGTTTGTTGAACTTTCATGATATTCTGCACACAAACATGAACACAGTTATCTGGCTTATAGTGCCGGCATGCATATAAACACAATACTACAAATAGTCATGCAAATATTTAATCCCCCACACACTACAATTGTAGGTATTTCCTTCCTTCGGTCTTTAGATAATTTAGCAAAGGTAAAGAATATTTTGCAGCGACCCTGCGAACCCACACTTTTCATGCACTATGATAAAGTTTAACACAAGCATAGAGGTTTTGAACGAAACCCGACCGACCACCCACAAACTTGTTAAGAGAAAAAGTCAACGTACAAAAATAAAATAATAAAATAATAAATCCAAGGAAAAATAGAAATGAATTCATGTTTTTACGAACATTTAAAAGGAAAACGAAAGAACCAGTACCATCACCGGAAAAGAGAAGTACAAAAACAAGAAAACACTTTTAGTTTAAAAAAAATCATTATGAGTCAGTATAATACAAACCTGCAGGCCCACTGTAAGCAGGGCAGGTGACCCTGGAACAGAACTTTGGAAGGTTGCTACGGTAGGACTCTTGCCGGGTTGCGTTGGACTAACTGCATTTGAGATTCCAGGAATACCGTGAAGCTTCAAGAAAGCTTGGACTTCAGCATCCGTGACGGGTCGTGTAACGGTTTTTCCTCCGACAGTATGTTGCTTTACCAACTATGTACACACACACACACACACGCTATAGACATTTGGACTTAATGGTTTCATTTAAAAAAACAAAGTTTGATGGACGTTGCTGACTACTAAATCGAACATGGCATGAAATAATACTGTACAAATGAACTTCCTGTGCGAAGAGACTAAGTTTTTAGTTAGTTTTGCACTCAAGTTTTGTAAAAAGTACTCAGTAAAGGTTTTGAACAAATTTTACAGTTCAACTGCAACTAAAAGCTTTTTTTAAATACAAATACTTTACACAAAACTATTGATGATGAGCACTTTGTCTCAAAGTTCAGTTTACTTTATGTGACTGCCTGCATGAAATGACTGGGAGGAACTCCCAGTTTCCCTTTGATTAGTTGTGCAGGCAAATGAAAAAGGAAGCTTTGCTGAGAGAAAGTTCAAGTCATGTACAGTATGGATCATTAACAACGCACTCTGCCTTGGTAAGTAATAAGCTACTTGAATCGAGTTGAGGTTGTCTGAAAACGGGACAAAAACAACGCACCGTCAGACAGTCCAACGCAGAC
>VICI01002955.1:0-14755 GCA_019593645.1 Akabosia matsudoensis | reverse complement strand
AAGACGCCTAAGCTCTTGTTCTGATTTTGGCTGCTATGAAACAACTCATCTTTCTCACTTTACAAGGCTCTCCTCATAAGAACTGTAAACTCTTTTAGTTCAATCAACGCATCTGGCATACCTAACGTTTATTTTTTACTCAAGTTTCCATTACGGGACCAAAAATAACTAGGGACAAAATAAAAAGAGCCTTTTCCACTAGTGTTGCGATTTTATATATTCTACGAAAAGGATGCAAAACGAAAACGGCTGGATAATGCGACGAGGATGATGCGACGATGATGATATTTATTCTTCCTTTAATATCACTTTTCCTGGCTCTGCCGGAGAAAGTGAGACTTTTTCTTGGATCATCTGTCTGTCCTCTTGGCTTACTTTTCGACTTGCTGGATTATTTTTTCTTGTATCCCTTTACATAAGAGAAAGGGGAAATGGGTTAAAATGAAAGAAAATTGAAGTCGCCTAAACGACAACAAGAGGAAAGCATTATTTGAAAGAACTATGTAGAAGAAAAAATCTACAAGCTTTACTCTTCCTTGCGAATCAGTGAACCAGCCATCCATTCATCCTTCACTTTATCCCTAACAACAACATTACCAAGACGCAGCAACTGACGAGAAGGAAAAAATAAAATAGAAGACCTAGTGCTCTATTTTTCATTCCTGACGTTCTTTCCCCATTGAAAATATACATATTGTTATGGATCTTTGCATACTAGCAGATAAAATTATATTCTCATACGGCTTTCGGTCGGATGTGTTTGTAAGTCTGTTTTGACATGACTTTGTTGGCTTCGCTTACTTCTGCATGCTTTAGGTTTTTTGAGATTTATTGAGAAAAACACAAAAGCTACGGCGAGGAAGAAGAGAAAAATCAAACTTGAACAAAACATGTTATTTCTTTTATTATGCATTTCCTTATCTGCAGAGGGAAAAGTGATGTATAAAGAGAAAAAAACTGGGGTGCGATGAGGACCACTTGTGTGAGAAAAGAAAACTCGTTTTGGTTTTATTTTTTATGCTTTCTCTTTTTTCGAAAGAGGATATTTTTTGTTTGTTTTATTTGAATGAAACAACAGGCTGCGGGTGAAAAAACGAAAATACTTCGAACTGACAATTAGATACGGCGTAACGCTCAATCGATTTTTACCGTGTCGTGTTCCTTTCTCAATCTTTCCTTTAAGACAGAGAAAGTAGAGCTTTCTATCCAAACAAGCTAGCATTGACTCTACATTATTGAATACAGAAGTTGATTGCGTAACCCGAGGACAACAGACGGGAAAATGAACTTGACACATTTCCTTTCCATAATGCTCGTATTATTTTTTTCCTGGAAAATGTTAATATAGTTGAAGCAATGCTTGCTGAAATGAAAAATGGCTAGTATAATATTATTAATAATATTCTCTTCTATCCGTTTCTATCAAAATTAAGAGGGAGCTCTGGGGGTCGGCTCCCTTACCAACGAATTTTTTTTCTGTATAATATTTGCATATAAAATATGCTGACCCCCTAAGCTTATTCAGTTTTATTTAAAGATGGATGGAAGGAGACTAATAACTAAGAATTGTAATATTATTAGCAATTTCGGTTCAAATATGTACCTAGTTACGTAAAAGTTAACAGCAAATAATCATTTTGTCGGTCGGCAAAAGCAGTTCTAGTGGTATATAAGGACTTAAACAGTCTGGTTTCAGTTTTTCCTTTCATGTAGTAAAATGTTCTTTCTACAGTATGCTCGTATATATTTAATGCAATATTCCCCGCTGCTTTTTCCCTTTGATTTTCGTCTCGTCATACTCTGCCGTCTCCAGCAAAGCGATAACAAGATTTGAGAGTACACTGCTTTGAAACAAAAGAATATCTGCAAAGAAAACTGATACAAGCTCGACCAGGAAATCAAAGGTAACCCTAAATCCAATTCGTGGAGAAAATACAATGGTTGTTTAAAAAATAAAAGGTAGAGAGATAGCTTTTCCGCTAAAGGTAAATACTTTTTCCTAAATACTTACATATGGGGATATTATGAAATGGCATGTTTTGTTCAAATCGCAGTTGTGCAAAGATCTATCAGATTTTTAAATGTATTGCAAAAGTGTTTCTTCATCCCCACCCAACGTACTCATGCAATTGTTTTGCGTAACAATTATTCTGACGAGCGTGGGCTGTTAAACATATGTGCATATTTTCCTTTTTGCACGGCAAAAATTCTACTTTGAACTTCGTTTCTCTTGCATAATATAAAAATGAAATACATCGTATTAAAATGTCAAGATTCTATTCATGAATCAACCTTTTCAGGCTTCACCTCTTTTACTTAGCAACATAGTAATTGTCATTTCGAAGGCCACTCGTGATTTCCACTTTCACTCATACGCACTCGAAAAGATATTTCTCGGGTACTTTATAGTAATAATACCAAAGTAATTGGTTATCATAAACACGAGTATCATTATAATCCTTAGAATTCGAACTGCTGCTGTGAGGACCATGATGAAACAATGCTTTGCATCGGTTTTCTCTTGTTACCGATCTTCTTGCTCAACTAGTAACTATCTACCAATAGAAAAACAGCACTTAAAAACTGTACAATGCTTGAAGCAACGTGTATGATGATACCACTAACCTTCGCCACAACTTGTACCATTCAAAATATCTGATGTTGTACAATAGTCGAAATAACTTCGGTTTCCTATATTACATTTATTGTATACATATTTTAGGCCACAGAATAGTATTCTACCCAACATGCTACTTCGAGTCTTTTTTGTTACCGTCTCTTCCTCTACATTTTCCCCCACTGCAGTCAAAACCACTCGCATAGGTAATATGCCAAGCTTTTCCTATAATAACCAGCCCAGCCGTTTTTTTTTTTCATTTTTCCTGTTCCTCTATTATTGGGGCATATTGAAAGAACTATTATTCTCTTCTGACTCTTTTCTCATGCTGACCGATATTTTCATGTCGTTTCCATTACTTTTCCATACAAAGCGAAACGTTATTATCCTTACTATATGCTGAGCAGCGCGAATTTTCGAAATAAGAAACATAATGATATGATTATGTGTTATGTGGAATATCTCCATTGAGAAACTGGTAACACAGAAACTAAAAAAGTTTGCTTCGGCAGCATTTAGCGAATAGCGATATATGCTACTGCCCCAGTTGGAAATAAATTTTTATTTTTTAACAGTTTACTATAGACTTACATATTTCAGTGGGTTGCAGACAGAATAATCTTCAATATGAAGAATGCTCAATTGAACATAATATTCTCCTCTTTTTTGCACGCCCAGATATTTAAATAAAAATGTCGGCTGCTATATTAATGTTGCTGTGTCAAGTGACGTCCCCTTTCTCCTCTATTAAAACACCCATTTACACACGAAAAGTTTCGCGGAGCACTCCTTTGAAACACTTGCCGAAATTCACTGCACTAGGCGAAAGCGTATCGAAAGACTGTAACAGCTTGTTGTAAATATTTTTTACTTAGCAAATCCGTTTCCAGTACTGGTAGCCTGGCACACTACCAGTTTTATAAAATATCTATAAAACAGGAAGAATAACATTACCACTATTGCACCACCTACTTAAAACTTGAACTATTTCCTATTGCATTCTTGTTTTAAAGAAAACCAACAAAAATGTATGAAAATTGGTTCGCTCCACAAGAATAAGTTTGGAACCCCGTAACAAGTTTTGCTTGGCATCAGGCGTCTCAAAGAGGCAAAAGTATGTAAACCGTTCATGGATGCTTTTCAATGAAACTCACAGCGAAAAATTCGTACGTACTTCACTCCTGGCTTTCCCGGTGGATTCTGCGTGTCTTTTACTCAACCAGCCGGGGTTTTCCTCTCGCCAGGGAAGGGAAAAACAGGACAGAAAAATTGCTACGTGCTAAGCTTATGAGCTTTTCGGCTAGCAAATACCATATGTACGCGTAGATGTTAGAGGTACGTTCGCATGCTGTATTCAATCATTTATTATAATACTTATACACATCGGCAGTTTTCTATAGCTGCGAACGACACCAGCAAATAAGTGCAATGAAAACCAACCAAGAAAAGGGAATAAGCTGAAGCTGTCGCTCTGGAGAGAGTTCCTATATAGCCCCAGCTACTGCCAGTTATCCACAGCGTAATTTTCTTCTTTTGTCTACGGCATCTGGCATGTATACTTTACCCATAATGGAAATGTATCTTAGATTTACAGTAGCGCTTTCTTTGTCATGTCACATGTAACCTTTACAAAATCCTTGCTCGATTTTGAAGGGCAGGATGGCGGCAAAGCAAAAGACTCATTCATTTGTCTTACAAACCACTAAATAATTTTCGAAGTACTGCAAGATATAAATAGTATTATGAGATAATGTTAAAAAGCCCTTTTAAAAATTCAGCCAACTCAAATAGTGTCAGATAAGTATTTCTGATTTTAAGGTTAGAATTGAAACATTAATCTATGTTCGATTACATAATTGATTTTTGTAATATTCTTCCACTGCTTTTATGTGCTTATGGAATTCTCTAGCCAAATTTTCTTATTGCAAGATTATACGAAATAGCATTGAGTAATTATAATGCAAAATAATGCAAAACTATGTCACTGAATTTTTATCATAATTCTATAATGCAGACAAAAATAGCATGTTTTGAATCGCATATACATATCTCTTGGACTTGAAATTAGGTACTACATAAGTAGTACCAGTAAAACAGTCAGACTTCCTTAAGTAAAATATGGATAAAGGAAATACCCGAAAGACAGAATACAACACGCTAAGCTTTCCTTTATGCCTAGTTCCAACTCTTAATCCATAGGTCATGTTTCGCATTAATATCAACACAGTTTTCATGTGCAGTTACTTCGTCTTGAGCAAAGATGGCTTGGTGTTGATATCATCCATAACATGAGGAAAAATATCAGACGAACATGCCCTAGAATCTTGATATTTTCGCACGCATTATGTACGATGAACCACGTTGGACATGCAGGGGCCATGTAGAAGAACGTAGGTTTTAAAATATTAACTAGGGTATATATATAGTGCATTGCCTAGTTTTCGCTTTCTTTCTTAGCGAATAAAGAAAGCAACATTTTTTGCTTGTCTTCTTCCAGAATTATACGCA
This sequence comes from Akabosia matsudoensis, assembly GCA_019593645.1. Taxonomy (NCBI): domain Eukaryota; kingdom Metazoa; phylum Arthropoda; class Collembola; order Entomobryomorpha; family Paronellidae; genus Akabosia; species Akabosia matsudoensis. The sequence continues at coordinate 9,630 of VICI01002955.1, read as the reverse complement.
AACCGAAAATATATCACACGAAGTACAGAACACGTCCGTAACAACAAGGCATGGGAGAAAACTGACATGAAAAGAATGACGAATAAATGATTTTCATTTTTTTGCTTTCTTTTCATTCGCGTAGTTCATGTCTCTTGTAGTGTGAAACTTTCGACAAGCATGCGTCTAAAATGCAGCCTGTTGTTGTGGTCTGGATTCAGTTGGCGTATTTGCTTATTTTTGGATGTTGGGAAAATGATTACTAAGATTATTTGGTGGCTGTCCGCAACGGTGAGATGCAGGCGGCGAAACGGCAAACAAATGTGGTACAAGTGGGAAAGTTTTGTAGTTTCATGCAAGTTTCTCTGGAGCGGTAAAAGTTTCTATCAGTTGTCTCCCCATTAGATCACCTGAAAATGAACGTATTCTATAATGGTATATTTGATTATTTTCCAAACAAATTGTTGGTTTAAAGAGCCAATGGATGTAGATTTTAACAAGAAATTTTGTCGAAAGATTCAAGATGTTATCTAAAGGCAGATTTTTGTGTTGCGAACACACATGTCTGGCGAGCAAGTATTGGGCATTACTTTTTCAGAATGCCAGAGAAGATTAGTATTTCTCCTGGCATTCATTCGATGATGGAAATACTGTTTGTGGAGAAAGTGTGTTTCATTTTCAATATCAACAAATTGAATTTTTTGTAATAATTTAACACTACCACTTCTTTGATTGTATATATTCGATTATAACTATGTAATTATATCGGTATCCGTTCGAAGGTGGCACTCACCTCTTAGAAATTTTCCTTTGACTTCACATTATTTCTTAGTTTTCATACCACACAATTAACGCAAAAAGTGGGTGTTATATGTAGAAGACTATATTCAGTACTATGACAAGCCATCAAAGATAGAGAACTTTGGAAAACCAAAATCATGGGGTAAAACTGAAATGTAGCAGAAGTTGAACTTTTTGGTTCTCCTCGCAATTTTGAAGTGTCATCTTTTAGGTTTGCCTAAAAAACGTAATGGGAGAAGTAGTCGACCTACGAAAACGAAAATTGCTATCTTCTGAGAGAAAGGACATGACAATCTTGTATTCATAAAAAGTAATAGCTGTTCTTTTGTCATTTTTTGCTTGTTATTGACCTAGCAGCATGTGACCAATTCTACTTGACATGAAAAACTTGTCCATTCAACAGTTACTGAAAATTGTTACCATTATTTGTTCTATGCCTTTCTGTCATCATAGTATACCATTAAGCATCATTTTTGATTAAGTTGTCCTTGTCAAACAAGAAAACGAAACGTAGACATAATTGTACCAACCAATTTAAACTGTGCATTCATGAGAACACAAAGGCTTATTTAAAATCTCAATTATTGGGTAGGTTAATTAGCCTTGGAAGAGAATGAACTCTTGACTTATGACAATTCTTGTTATCAGTATCGGAAAACGAAGCTTTTCTAATAAAACTTTACCGTTTTGTTGTTTTAAATTGGAATGTAGGAAAGGTCTGTAAGAATTTTGACAACACAATAGCAAAACAGTCGAAGAAAGTAAGGAGGTTTGCATCCCTCTTACTTCCAGTTTCTCAATTATTTACCACCATGTGCGTCACCAGCATCAGATCAACACATTCTACCTACTATATTTCTTCTAGTTTGTTAGTTAGTGTTTTATTTCATCAAATCAATGAAGAGTTTACAAGTATCAGAATAAAAACAATCTGCTTTTCATACCCTAACTCAATAACAGATAAAACTGCCCAAGAATCATTAAGACACATTTCAAATATTCCTCCAAATGACAAGCCAGACTTTAATGTTCAAAGTTTCACAATCATCTTTGCTATTCCTTGAATAAACACATCTATCAACTTGCTCATAAGTTGCAGAGGAAAAAATTAGAGTTTCAACCATGGAGGTACGATCAGAGTTCATTTTGTAAACCCGCCATATTCATGGATTGCTTTGGTCGTTCATATGTGTCTATGAGCCAAAACTTCCCATATGAGGATTAAAATTCTATTTTGGGACAATGGATCCTCATGTTCACAAAAGATTTTTGAGCACTTTAAAAACGGAGTTCTTCGTCGCGAAAAATCTCATATATCCATATGATTGGCGATTTCCTTTTTCAGCCGTATCCCAAAACACTAAATGACTCTTTATTTTTACAACGGAATAGAAAGAAAAATTGCTTCTCAGTCCACTTGGCTAACAATCCGTAAAGGCCTTGTTTTTGCCGTCATAAAAGGGTAAACAATCCAAGAAGAAATGAAATTCAGTTTATATAAAAATATTGTAACCTATGTTTTTCTGCTGCAAACTGTGCATGAGAAAAGGAGAAACTGTGCATGTAAGTCCTTTTCTGAACTCAGATTCAATAAAAATGCACATTTTTCTCTGACAAAAAATATTTCCTGAAGAAGCTTTCTGTGCGTGTCTATGTATCCATTCTAAGCCTTTTCATAGTCAGATGACAATACGTCGATGTGAGATTACCGATGAAAAGTTAGTGAAAGCATTTTACTAAACCGGAGGCTGAGATTTTTGTGAGAAAAAAATGAACACCGTCAAAATAGTTTTCTGATGTAATGTAACTTTTCCAATTTTCTTGCTCAGCAACTGCCATACTATAGTTAAACTATGTGTGGACCTCAATAGTCTATAGAGTGACGCTGCTTTACATCGTTTCTTTCAGTTTACGTTCTTTTCAGGGCAATTTTCTTGAGAATTCCTAGGAAAAGGAGAGTGCAACTATCAAATATACGATCTACTGAAAAGTTTTGTGTACAGTTTTTGCGGACAGTCTAATAAAAAAAGTAAAAGTCTACAAATTGTAAACATTTGTGTATGGAAACGACTCTAGGATAAGATTTTTATGGATTTACAATTTGTCAAGTGAAATCAGTGTGCAGCTGTATCTATCTCTGAAGAGAAAGTCGTTCAGTGGATCTTAGCATTTCGATTTTTTGTCTGAATCTGGATTGCTTTAAAATTCTATCCCAGTTTTGAACTAGAGTCCAAAAAAAAGATCGAAAATGTTTTGAATGTGGCAACGACTTCTTCGCCCTTTTTTTATATAGAAATCCTCATGATTTTTGTGAATTGGATTGGAGCGGTTGTGTTCCGCTCTGTCAGACCTTATTTTGAGTGAAATGAGCTGTGTCTTACGAGATTCACCGGAACAATAGTCATTCATCCGGGCCAAGTAGTTTGCTTTTAGCATCTGCTCTACTATTCGCAAGCAACAATAGAGAGAGGAAAAAATGAAGCGAGCTTTCTTTTATCACAACTCCATCCCATTTCACCGTTTTACAGTATAATGATCCATGTTATTGTTGTGATCAACCTGAATCCAATCTTGTAAACATTGTCCAAAAGAAAAGAAGGATAGTCTTCAGAACAGCAATCCGTTTTACTGCTAGAATGAAATTCGTCAAATTTATTTCCGTTATCTCAATAGTCATCCTCCAACATATTTCTAGAGTTTCTCGACCGAGAGTATTCCTTTCTCTCACAGGTAAGGCAATCTATCATTATTCTATCGGTCAGTTTTCTGACAAGACCTACCTAATGAAACTTCCAAAAACTTTTAAAAGCATTTTTCTGGACACAACAACGAATTTAATCATTTAGGTCAAAAACCTCATTAAAATTCCATTTCAGGAAGTGCTTAAGATTGCAAATTGCGAATCAAGCGCTCGTTTTGGAAAGCTAATTTACTTGAGAAATGGTATCGTATCATGCAGTTCCCGAAAATATATGCAGCTCCTGCTCTTATTAACTTACGACGTCTCTTCCATTAAGCCTCCAGTCCATAATCAATAAGTAGTAACGTATACCAACACGCATTACTTTTATGAAACATCGATTTTATCCTTCCTTCCGCTATTATTACTACCCATAAAAGTTAGTTTTATAACCACTCCGATATATCTTCGTACTTTTCAGTATTTCTCGTTATTTCCTGGGATGAGCTACGGTCTTTACTTTCACAAGAGAAAGTAGCTACTTTACTCAACCAGACATTATTAAAATTTTATCTTCAATTCTCTTTAACCATGAAATTTAAAAATAAAGTAGTTGACTTTAATGAAAATTCTAAAAATGAAAGCAACTTCTACCTTGACACGTGACGTGCGGTTCGTAACCTCTTATAACGTACACAAATAAGCGGATCCGGGATAAAGAAAGAACTTTTAAAAAGTTCATAAAATCTTTTGCCGGTGAACATCAAGCCCATAATCACATCGAAAATTTCACCTTCATTGCAATAAAGTTGCTTTTACTTATCGCTCAATGCGGCAAATACAAATCTACTACTAAAGATATCAATAAATACTGAACAAAGTAAACCGAAAGTGACCGCAGATTTACGGTACATATAACTCGTTTCTCTTTTACTCTTTTACTCCTTCTCATCTAGTCTAGTAAACAAGTTATGGTATGATCAACCGCGTCGTTTCGAAGAAATCGGCTTATCTAAACGTGCCAAATAATCTCTCAGAAATCTTCTTTATTTCTTTTCCTTCTAAACTAAAAGCTCATTCAGTTCCTTTCCAACACGTTATTGAGACCGAAAACAACTTTGTAAAATTTCTACCAAGTTTATTGACCATTCAAGTCTTCCCTTCGACCCCCATCTTTTGTTTGCAGCAAGTCAGAGTACTTTCAAGTAGGACAGAAACATATCAAATATAAGCACAAGCACCATGTAGCCTTCGTTTTTTATTACAATCAAAATTACTTTTTTACTTAAGAGCGAACAAGTTATTATTACCCAACAACAAAAAATATATTATTACTTCAATAATGATACCAGTTCTTCAGCCACACTGCCGCAGCGCTCCTTCACTTCAGCTTTACTGTTGTTTACTTTGGTAATAAAAGTGAAAAAGGCAATATAGTAATGATATGATAATGTGCTATCATGATTTAACACAAGAAAGTAATAACCTGTATTTCATTCTGGTGAAAAATATGAAAAAATGTGTGGAACAACAAAGAAAACAGAACGGGAGAAACAACAACAACGTCTTTCTAATAGAGTACACATTTCATAATAATGGCTAACAGAAGTAATATCACCGCTCCCCAGCTTCAACACATTTCCCTCAGTAGATGAATCTTTTCTCATGGTTGCAAAAGCGTACCCTTTTTCAAAACTAAAACTGCAAAGTAGTAAGTTGTAGAAGTAATAATCATAAGTAAAGTAACCAGCCGTGTCTTGTCTTCTTTCATGTTCCTTCTCTTTTCAGTTTCTCATTTTGAGAAAAATTCGTGTGATGATACTGGATAAGATAAGCAACCCAGAAATATGGTATAAGAAAACACACTTACAAGACTAACAATAACTTGACTCTCGTTCTCCAAGCCGTTGTTGTTCTTGTCTTGCGTTGGCGTAAACGGAGAAAGTGTTTCAGGGAACAGAGTTTGGTCTTTTTAATGTTTTCCAGGGTATCTTACGAAGCGTCTTCGTTTTTCATTGTAACTACGTCGTTGCTACTGTCGTGCTTAGTTATACTACACGAACAACTCGGTGGGACTGGTAGCTTCATCCAAAAGACACAAGGCGATGAAAGGATTTTTTATTTTCTTTATAACTTGTGTCATAGTCCTTCTTATTATAGGGCTTTACAGGGGAGAAAACGATTAAGTTATTTTTAAAAGGGAACCGAGATATTCAAGTGATCTGAAGTTGAATAATGAAAATACCTACTTGTGGAAGTCTCTCAGCTTCTCCCGGACACAAACATAGTCACTTCTCTTTATTTTCAATTCCTTTCTTGTTGTTGAAATCACTCTCGTGCAAAATCGAATACATTTCACTTTTAACCGAAAACAGACAGCGGAGAGGGAGAGAAGTGATAGACATAGACGTTATAGGCATATCCAGAAAAAAATTAACATGGACGTGAGCATATCTAAATTGAAACCGCTCCCTAAACACCAACGATTTTTCAAGGTAGGTATGCAAAGCTTAAAAGGATAACGATTGGGAATACAGGAGAAAGCAACAATGCAACATGAGTCTGGGATGAAAAAACTCCAACTTGAAATTTTATCGTGATAACATCCGCGGAAAGAGATACACAGAACATTCTTTTGATCAAGCTTTACAGTATAGGACAGGAGCAGCGATGAAAGTTATCTCTTATTGTTTTGTCGTATAGCTTCTTGTCTTAGTCTTTGATGAAACTTGTTACATTGCTACCTGTCGCCTATTCAACCTTCGTTAGAAGGAAGGAAGGTTCGTTTTGGAAGGAATGAAGATTAAAAGAAGTTTTCCAAACATTTTAACGTGAAAAGCTCAATGTGCATGCCAGTGTCCGTGAAAAGTAATTTCGTAGCTTCATGAATATTAGGAGGTACTAATTAAATGTCTACTGATAAAAAATGGCAAATGAATGATAATTGTAGCTAGAAAAGAAGTTGCTTTATAAAATCAAAAAAAAAAAAAAAATCTGCAGAATGATTTGTTACAGTTATAACTTATGCGTTTCCGTTGATAGCACAGCACAATATGTTTATTGGATAATGCTGCAACATGCCATGTGTTCAAAAAGCTCGTACTACTATTGATTTTTCGCGCATATGATTTATCGCATGAGAACTGGAAACCTATTCTCACCCAAATGGAAGCCGTATAGCAAGATACCGGATTTATTTTAGCGATTAATCCAATATTTTTCTGCACAATGATTCCGAATACGAATAAAATGTACACACCCGCGTGAAGGGTTTAGAGGTGCATGTAATCAACGTTAGAAATGGGGAATAAATTTATTGCTTTCTATTTTTAACATCCTTCAATGCTATGACTGTCTATTCTAGCGAAAAGTTTAACTTATGTTTAATGCGTATCACTTTTTGTATTGTATTTTCATTTTTCCAGCTAAAAACCTTATTATTATGAATGTAAAGGGTAACTAGAGCATAAATAATTGAATTATTGTTGCAACCAGATAAAAAAGAAATCTAAAAATTATCGTGCATTGGTCGGAATGCTTGGTAAATGTAGAATTTTGAGTAACTGCTTTCTCGTGTAGTGGAGGCACAGACGGATGTATTACTATCCTACATGTAATAGAACAACGTACAGTTTATTCTGAAACTATTTCAGAATTGAGGTGTAGAAAAATGAGTGATATATTTGCTGTATCAAATAAAGTTCAAATCGGTTTAGTATTTGAGTCTCCTAAAATAGTGAATGTAAAATTATTATCGATGACGAATCGCATGTCATATAACATTTATTGTTTCTCAGAAATGTCAAATTAGAGTCGAAAAGCAGAGCACTTTCGCAACGTTGACACTTACACACAAGAACTTCGGTGACTTTCCCCCGTCCAATCGAATGTTTTTGACTGTCCATCTGATGGACTGTAATGTAAGGCATGCATAATGGAACGCGATAAAATGGATGATGATAAAATCATTATTATTAACTTGCGAAAAATATACGATGACGAGGATAATGATACAAATGACGACACAGAAACGACAGCGCAGTGACAACGATGAAGATGGCTATCTTCTAAAGGAAATCTCCTTTAAAATTCACTCATCCAAAAGGAAATGGTCAGAGAGAAAAGCGCGCTCCTCTTTCCCCCTTTACACACAAACATGAGAAAATCAACCTTACCTTTAAAGAAACTCGCAAGAAAAGGATACAGAACAGTGACAACCAAGTAAAAGACCTGTTAGTGAAATGACATGATGACATGAGTGACATACTGAAAAACAGAATTGAAGTTGGGAACAAAGAGACAAAAAAAGACGGAAAAAGAAAAGATACTGAAATGTGTAGGTAGCCCACACTGCCGTCATCGCAGGCACAATCACAATATCATTCAACTGAATTGACTACAAGATAGGAGCACTCATAATGGACTTTCTATAGAGTCAGGGTAAAAGTAAAGAAAAAAGACGACACATGTTTGCATGCACAGGCACACACAGATAGTAGGCATGACCAGGGAGAGCGAGTAGATGTCTTCTCTGAGGAAATATACACAAAAGCAAACATGCTTTTACAATCTCGCAAGAATTTCAGCCATGATGATGATGGTCACAAGGCATGAATAAAAGCGAGTTTATACGCATTTTGAATCTGTAATAAAATAGGTAGGAAACGCTCTACTACTGTTTGATAGAGACGCTATTGTGATGTAACTCTGGGATAAAAGGATCATTCAAACGTTGCAATATTGACGAGTTTACTGACATGACAGTAAGGAAACTGTAGACTTGCCTCGCCATTCAGAGTGTACTTACTGTGAACAGATCTGCTTTGAAAATCCTAAGCTCAGCATTGTACGGACATTTTATGTGAGATAGAGAATGGGGATAAGTTTTGGACAATATATGATAAAAAATACCACACTTATGTATAGCTGAGAAGTAAGAGTCTGCTACGTATTGACAGATGAGAGTCGACTTTTTTATTATTCTATGACGGGATTTCCTTTCTTGAAGTTAGCGAATTAATAAATCTATTATATAATATATTATTACGATAAAAGATAAAAACCCAGGTTTATGATGATAGGTTACATATCAAGAAAGATAGTGAATGCCGTTTAAAAAATCACAACCACACATGCATAAATAAATTCCCTAGGGAGCTTTAGGAAATGATTAGATGCTCAATTTTTCGCCAATTGGGCAACTTCACGTGAATCTTGCTCCCCCTGGTCTATAGTCTAGATCAAATTTACCTTTCACTGCTTCACTGTGCCACGACTTCTCTAGAACTCAATCAACCTCGTAGTTTTCGATGAAAAGCTACGTTTATCCCAACACGCTAGTAATCAGAGGGACTCATTGGTAACTAAAGAGTATAGTTAATTGCGTTGTCTAACAGACAATCTTGCAAGCTCATACCGTATTACCTTATAAGTCGATTAGTATGTATTGTATCAAAACAAACTTCCTATTTTTATATTGAAAAAAGACATCCAAAAAGTTTACCAACGATGTACGAAGATGCATGATAAAATGAGACTAGTTGTTTCTTTACAATGGCAAACTTGTCTGTCGTGCCAAATGCGACTTGTTAGTTTTTTAGAAATATACCTACTGATGAATATGTCTCGGTAGCATACATGGGTTGGATATACCTATCCAATCTTCTTGTTGCTTAGAATGAAACTATGCACAGAAAATTAATATAAGAATTTTTTGTAAGGAAGCATTATTCATCTGTCATTGGCTCTCTGGTCCAGCAAAGATCGAAAATTCTTTTGGTAGACTTTCAGGATGAATGCTAGTCTCCTCATTTCGTAGTAAGATAATACAATTTTGTGCAGGCATATCAGCTTTCAAAAGTTTCACTGTCAGATGGTTAGCAAAATGTCGACTACATATCTCGTCAGTCCTTGCTTACTTTCCAGCCACACTGTTCTAGAAACTTGTTTGTAGAAGCGCACGTGTGTTGGAATCATCACTTTCACCCCTCACTTTTGCAAAATGATAGACAACCCTGTGAATTTGTTCCACCTCCACACTGTCCCTCTTGCTATACTCGTACAAGGACTAGAAGAGACTTTTGTCATTCTTCCGCGACTATAGATCCCAGCAAATAAGATTGACGGACAACGCATTTGATCTATTCCGCAGGTCTCATTTATTGTTTGTG
>VICI01002954.1:0-14757 GCA_019593645.1 Akabosia matsudoensis | reverse complement strand
ACAAGTTAAAAAGCTGTTTTGACGGCCAAAACTAGCCTTTTACGGCCATAACTAGCCCCGCCAAAACTAGCCGTAAAACGGCTAGTTTTGGCCGTCTGGCCCTCACTGGCGGTTAGATTGTAAGAATATGCAGGAGTAAGCGAAACATCCCCTATAACCGTTACCAATACCAACTAGGGCGTAATACTTATATTTCAGTAGGAATTTTACACTGAAATTGGACGTAAGTTTCTCTGGGATGGATGTAGGAATGACAAGTGTAAATTTCCAGAAGGTTAGGGGAGAACAAACACGAACGTCAAACGTAAAACATGTATGAATTGAAGTTTTTAGGGCAAGTCCGTGAAAATCAGGCAATGAAAAATACACATGTATTTTTCATTGCATTTGACATTTACAACTTATCTCTAATTTAAATGTTTCTATTCCATCACTTTTCATTGCATGAATGTGTAAGGTCAAGGTTGATGTTGGTTCCCAGAAGCCGCTGTAGAGTAAGGTAGAGTCGCCCTTCAAGCTTTCGTGGAAAAATAACGTGTACAGTGTATACGAGGATAACGTGTCCACTTGTTTGTACGAGGGCGGCTCTAGTTTCCTTTATACTCTAAGGAAGCCGCCAAGTTGGGGTGATTTCCATGGACACCATTCAACAAAGACTAAAGATGTAGACTATGTAAGATAATAGATCACCTTCCAGAGCCATTCATTTTTACCTACCAACACAAGAGGTCCAGTTGCAATAGCAACTCACACTTTCACGTCCGCTTGACAGGTCAGTCTATTCCATTTCAAAATGTGTCAGTCATGAAGTCAGGTAAGTTGACTAATCAAAGAGTATATAGCTCACATCGCTGTGAACAACTGCAACTTGTATTTTAAAGGTTAAGTATTTTTCCGTCGCATTAAGCCATAAACATTCCGCCATACTTTACAAAATCCAAACAATCCCATGCATTATACACTTACGTGTACTATTTTACTGAGGACATGCGTAAGTAATCGTAAACCACTCATGGCAACTACGACTAAACTTGATGAAACTAAACCCAAGAAAACCATAAGTCAACCATGGCTACGATGATTGCCACACTGCTTCTAAAGGTGACGGTGCGATAAACTCTGAACTTACTCATTTACTACTTACCCCACTTTGCATACACGCCAAAAACTTTCCTCCACAAAATTATGCCAGCTTGCCGTCATGCCCCAGCCCTGTGACAATCTCTAATTAAAATTATTTTCATAATTGCACCTGGAACGGTACACTGACGATAGCATGAGACTAATCATCATCATCATCACACATATGCCTAACCAGCAGCTATCATTAAATACAATTATTTTCACATTTCAAAAGTTTCGACAATTTCGACTGTCCCATTATCCATACATTTCGGATTTTCATATGCTTACAACTTATGAAAACATATCCATCCAACTTCAGGTGCTCACCGAGTTAAATCTTAATCTATAAGCATGTAGCTATTTTGTGTGATTTGCGCTATTACATATTAAACTTCAAGAACAGTCCACCATTCATACATCAGGTCGCTCCTACATCCAAACAAAATGGCAGTAATAATTTTCCATTAATAAGTATCCAATTTAACATGTGTGAGAACTGAGAACTACTATTTTCCGCATTTGTGGAAATACCTTTAGAACCGAATACATCATGTTTGGATTCAGAAGTGCAGTTCAGGGAGGAGGGGGACGAAATAATATGAAACATAAACTCCAAGCTTTCGTAATAATCGTTTTATGATTGCAGTAAATAGGAACGAGTGTCTATGTAAAATTCATAGAATGGTTGAATTATTAACAAACATGCGAGAGACATGATAGCACATCTCTCCAAGTTCCTTACATTTTTGCTAGAGACGTGAATTGAAAATCCAAGACCGTGTCCATCCTTTTTTTGCACTCTTCTTCTGAAAATCCATGAAGAAAAGCATACCAACAACCAACCACTAGGCTAGCGTGTTGTTTGTATCATTGACGTCTCGCAGTGTAAACTAGAACCAAGTCCACTCTCAGAGCCAATGAAATGGGAGACACGTAAATTAAACTTATCATCATCATCACCAGCCAGCAGCAGCCAGAAGAGAGAAGTTTGAAAATTGCTTTTTTTTCTCTTGGTCGTAGCGTAGCACGTCGTAGATAAATACAAACTAAAAAAATACACAAAATAGGACGGTGCGGTTGCGGTAGTAGTCCAGAAGAAGGGGTCTTGAAGTTTGAGTTGCTCACGGTTCAGTGGATTTTCTAAAACCGACGGATTAAGTCAAAGTTAAACTAACTCTCTGGGATTAAACACTTCCTGTTTTGGTCAAACAACATGGTGAGTTATTTCTAACTTAATATTAATACCTTCTTTTTATGTCTTAGTTTCAAGATATTCCGAAGTGACGTGAGTTTTGTCTGTCAGGATGCCGGCCGGTTCAGTTAGTGTTCTCAGGTGACGGAGTTGATGGTTTGCTATTTTTAAAAATATGGATTAGAGTATAGAGTTTTAGTAAAATAAATAATAGTTAATACTATGCATTTAAAGGCGAAAAGGGTGTTATTGTGGTTGTGAGGTTGTTGTAGTTAGAACAGGGATTTGAAGGTCGGCCAAACTAGGTAATCTTATCTTCAATGTGAAACATTGAGTAATGTCAGGCATTTGGACATCTTCAACCTTCAAGGAAATGCACTTTTATCTCTGCTTGAAACAAATGTGGGAACCAAGAGTTTTCCCAGAATGAAATAATGTTTGGCATGGCTAAATTGGATTGGTTTGGAAAGTGAGGCATGCAAGAGTTGTTTATGGTCATTAATGCTGAGTGTTATTTGTTTTTTTTCAGGATTTCGACACAGCAGCTGAAAACGTCAAGAACTTGGTGAAGAAGCCTTCTGATGATGAGTTGTTGGAGATTTATGGGCTCTTCAAGCAAGCTACTGTTGGGGATGTGAATACATGTAAGTAAAGTTGACGAGATAACAGTCAATAATACATTGATTTGGAAGCTTGATGTTGACTTTTCTGTTCTAATACAGCTCGCCCTGGTATGCTGGACTTGAAAGGTAAAGCCAAGTGGGACGCCTGGAACAACTTAAAAGGACTTTCTCAGGAAGAAGCTAAAGCTAAATACATCGCACTCGTCCAAACTTTGATTGAGAAGTACGGATTAGAAAACAAATAAAAACTTGAAGCCTTCACTGCTGTCTTATCAATTCATGACAACATCGAAGAGACCAACTCCACACTCAGCTATGATCTTAGATTTTATAATTTGTGATTTACCTGTCTGGTTTAAATTGAAGCTTTAAAGTTGTGTCGGTATATAAAAATGTTATAAATTACAATCTACAGTACGTGTGTATGTTACTTTAACTTTGGCATGGAGCATTTTTTGCTTTGGAGGGGCTGACAGTTTACATGGGAAATCTTGCTACTTATAGGCACTGTATTGCTGGAGAAAGGAACAGTTACTGTATCTAAATTGGTCATGCAGTCAAGCCAAGAAACTCTTCAATGTGGATATTTTTGCACAAACTATGTGTGTGACTAAATTCATCCGTTGACGCGCCGGTTTCATTTGTTATCATAAACCGATAATCTTTATTTGCATAATAAGTGGCATGTCATCTCAATTCTTCACGAGGCGATGGGATAGAAACTGCGAGTAGAATCCAACTCAAATCAAACACGGGGTGCCATTGCATTACTTCATCCATCGTTGGCGGAAATCGTCTCTTGCATGCCTGTACTTGGTAACTGTAGCACGTTTGTTCGATGGAAACTGGACATGCAAAAGGAAGGCCACCCATTTTAAATGAATTCTTTTGTCTAATTCTCTTGCTTATCGTTTCGGCTTATTCAAACAGATAAGAAGATGATAGTTTATATGTTACTAAAATCACATAGCTTTTTGAACGTTTTGCGATGCAATTTAAAGTATATATATAAACACCGTTGGTAGTTCGTTGAAGTCATAAATTTTCATGACTGCTTTTGAAACTTTTTCTCAGTGCATGAAAACTTTCCTCTCGAGGGAATACGGACAAATTGATTGCATGAACGCTTGTCAACGCTATTTTCCTCCACTTTCATCATTTTTCCCCTACTTTGTTTGCCTTGCTTTCGGCGGTTAACGCTTCTCTCTTTTTTATGCGAATAAGTGCTCCTAGTGTCATCTATAAAAATTATGAATGACAGTTGATGATCAATTTGAAAGTTAGCTGTTTTAAACAACCCCTCCACCGAGTTTTGCATTCAGAGGCACATTTCTAGCTCTAATTTGTCAAAAAATCCAAATTCCGAGCAAAATTGCCCCGCGAGCTATTTCATGTAATTCTATTTGCTATTCAGAACACTTTTCGTCCATTTTCTGCTAGCCCAGCCTAGGAGTAGTTTACATGTTGTCATAATTTGCGCTTAATAGGCCATGAATTTTTGCTTTTATGAAGATTTCTCCCTGGCTGAAAGTCTAGCTGTGCAAATAAAAAAATTGATTTTCTGAACACCACTGCGCTGCCCTTGTCATCGCACAGATGAACATATTATTTTCAGATACAGAGATAGCTTCTTCGCGCACGATTTACAAGCTGCCATTTGAATGAAAAGCTTAAAAAAAACTCTGGTCATCATGTAATACTTGCGGATGAGTCAGGTCGCAGCTTTTGTAGAATTAATCAACATATTTTTACTTGAAGATTCTTTTGTTGGATGACTAGGCTTCATTAGTCATCCAAGAAGAACAAAAAAACCTGATGGACGAAATGAATCTTGAAATATATACCCTCATATAAATATACAGGTATCATATTTCATATAAATTTCTTGTAAACACAAAATGATCCTTTAACGATGCAAAAGATATTTTAGAAAACTACAAAAAGAATTTGAATTAAACATATTCATACAAAAAAGAACAACTATTCAGAGGGATTCATTCAGCACAATGAGATATGTAATTTTCGTCAAGTTGGAGTTGTTTTTTTAAAAAGTGTGAAAAGCGACAATTTGTCTATTTAATATAATACAGCACTCGCACTAGTCTGTGTATGCTATTCCTAGTGAGGTCTTTACAATTCAATAGTTGTTCATTCGCTTTTAACTTGAAGAATTAGGATTATCCAAGTGTCTTCGTAATATGTACCTACACACTTGTTCGTCATATCATGTCGTATTTAAACATATTTATAATACAGTTAGCGTCCCGCCGTTTTAAAAGAACCACTAAGGAATAGCAGCATGCTAACAAGTACGACAAACTTTTAAGGCCGTGACTGTCTTGCTCATGGATTTAATGATGCTCACTTTCTGTTACTGCTGCTAAATATGATGGAGTTGACTTGCGATAAACGCTTAGACGATAGTTCAATTTTACTTTCCGTTTTCATATACAATTTTTAAAGTTTTTATTCATGAGAGTCGAAGGTGGTGAAGTGGAGTTCAAGATACTGTGAATCTTGTAAAAAAATGATGATTGTAGCCATTTTTTTTTTGGCAGCCTAAAACAATATTTCGTTTTGTGATGATAAGTCTGGGGGATATTAAAAAAAACATAATGAATTTGTGATAGTGCAGTTATAAAACTTTTGATTTGAATATGTTGATATGAAACACACCTTTGGCTTGATGCCTTTTCCCCCGGTTGGCTCGTCCTCGCGTTCATGTGCAGTGCACAGGGCGCAAACAGGGCCCACATAAGTTTTTGTTTTTTGTAATTGTAATTCATTTTGAGAGAGTAGGTTTGTGGTGGTGACTAAGTGATTGACTTAGAGGTTAGTAAAATAGGACTACAAATGTTAAAAGGTGCGCGCGAGCATGCTTTAACCATTCCTCGTTTTTTTGTATGTATTGACTTGGGGTAGCCAAAGAGTCAGCTAGGATCGCCCCTGGCTAATCAATTCATAGATAATTGGCTCTCCTTGACTAGAGTCTGTTGTTCAAAAAAAAATATGCTTGTATCATTACTGCATATCATTTTTTGTGTCTACCGTGGTGATCAACTGAGATGTGTCAGTTAGCCGGTAGTTGTGTTGGGGGAGATGACACACAAAGTATAACAAATCATTGTTTATCATCAAGTTAAGCGTAAGTAAGTTTAATTTTTTTTTGAAAGTGAAATAGGAAAGAGGATGTCGACGATTTAATTTTTTTGTAAAAAGTACATGGAAGTAAACAGTAAAATATTAGTGTGTGTGTTCTGCTTTGCAGGTAAGATGGTACACTATATATACTTTCGTACATTCAACATTTCAGGCAAAACGTCACCCCTGAATATTTCTACAAAATAGTGTCGTTAATATTCGTTACGAGTTGTAGGCGCTTTGATAATTTCTAAATAAGAAATTCCCAAATGCAACAATGCATTGTACATTATAAATATAGTGTAAATTTTGATTGGATCTTGAAAAGATTCGCTACTTGTTTAAAGTTTTGCATAAAAAAGGTAGTAGACAATAACTGTCATAATTTTTTTTTGCGGTACCAAACTCCACTTCCTTCTGATCGTAACTTTTTTTTGGACGGTAGTAGTTGTTGAGTCAATGGAGGGAGAAATAGGTCGACTTGTGATCGTGCTTTGAAAACATGAAGAATGTTATATTTGTATATGACGTTTGCGCTCATTGTATAAGATCACCAGCATTACACACGTTTACTTTCACACACGACCATTTGACCTATCCCTAACCGCAAGACAGTGTCGTTTTTAACAATTATATTATATGTGCCTTAGTTAAAAGTAAAATGATCATGTCAACTAGTCTTGGCATATTAAACACTGCAGATAAGACGCAACTCAAACAAATTGTGCAGCAGCGCCTTTAAGCTATCTCACTGCACTTGCCAATTTTAGGGGAGAAACGCGTCAGTGTTTTTGGGGACATGTGTTTGAAAAGGCCTTAAGTCTATATAATTAAATTATTGTCATGTATAAAATTCACATTCTCGTTTTTCTCGTGAACTGACATCGATACATGAAACGAGTTCCCACTACACACTAGAACGTTTGTCGTAATTATCTATAGCTATAGCCTGCATGTTGGGTTTGCTAAGAGACTTCCATAACATGTCGCAATTTCTTTCGAAAAGTCATAGCTTTTGGGAACAAGTCATCTCCTAACAAATTATGCTTCGAACATCACGCCGCAGTATTTACCTTTTTTATGATTCAGGTTATTGTGCAGAGTTTGATTAAGTGCAAGTATTATGAACCAGCGATAGTCAACAAGTGTTAGATAACTAGACGTGCTATGTGTTTAGTTAAATGTTTTTAAAAGGCCGTCTTTGTCGTGTGCCAAACCCAAACTTCATAGCTTTTAAAGAAATGAATACGTTACAGTTACATTAAAATTCTGGTATATTGTATAACCCTTTAAGCGTTAAAGATTTTCATGCTTTGAACTTTTTTTTGAAAAAAAGAAAAGAATCCTTGTTGCGTTCGGTCGTCGACGCAGAAATGACGACCGGTTTACTCATGGATTATGCACAAGGGTTGTTGAATGATAACGCAATGTCATAATAAGCAAAATATGTATGAAAATTCCTGCCAGAGAGATATGGAATACGTAACTACAAAGTGAATTCGTGTCATCCAAGATGAACTTTTTTTGTAATCCTCTATTTCGTTAATAAATGACTTAATCTTGTTCTTAGTGTGAAAATTACAATTTAAACCTAAATTCTGAAATCGCTACAATCAAACTAAGTGACTGTTAGTGTTTTACGTGTGAATTTGCCTGTTACTCTAAGGGGCAGCTCATCTGCCCAACAAAATTGAATTCAAAGCCTTTTTATCCACTGCGTTTGTGAACAGTACTATCAAAAAATCTATTTAAAAGGCTAATTAATTTATCAAGTTACTGATTCAGTTCACGCGCTAATGCGACAAACTTGTTAACAGTTGCAACACTGTGTGTCGGAGGTATTTGCTAACTTCCTATGATGTACTTCATTGTTTCGCTGTTTATGTGCAACCATAAGGAACAGAGTGTTGCTTCACTGTTTTGCAATAATACCCGGATACACAGTTTTACTCTTATGATGTGATGTGATGGCACTTCAAGCTCTTAAATTGTTAATTGTAATGTGTTAACACAATCTAGGAAATTTTCAACATGGTTTTGGTATGTGCATGTGCGTTATTATGAAAATAGTCATCAATCTTCTTCCTTATTCCTTTGGTTGGTTATGTCAAAAAAAAATAAGTCCCACTCGGTCGCAGCAATTATAATCGAGATTAAATTTTGATTGTGGTATTTTTTACGATTCTGATCTGATATTCACGCAAGTGAAATGGAAAGCGTGTGACGAAAGTCTTTCTCAATAATAAAATTTCTGGACTAACGTTATGTTATCATTATCAAGCATCCAGGTGTCATTTCCAATAAATGTGTCAGTTCTTAACATTCTAATCTGGCAATACAGCTAAAGTATACCTTATGTTTTCATTGTTTTCTGAACGTCACACTTCAGTGATTGCATAATCTCCAAGTTTTGCTTTCTTTGCCGTGAAAAATACATTAATTACAACCATATACATAAAACATCAATATTTGCTATAATTTTACTTACGATGATTGTTTACACGTTTTCATTTACATCGAAAGCAAGTTTTAATGGCTGTTTGCTTTACAAGAAAGAGTTGCCAACTTCCGCTCTTTCAATTAATGTTTAAGGATTTTTAATAGGTCTTGACAAAATCGAAGGCATATCCCAGGGCTAGAAGCGCTAACAATCAACTTTTACTCCGCGTTTCTGCATATTCTTACGGTTAGTTGGGATGGCTGGTCTTCATTCATCATTAGTAATGATTGCGTTGCCTAGTTGCAATGTTTTTGGCATACGAAATGAGCAATTCTGTTATTTTGTACTCAATTAGCTTTTTGAAAGTGGTAAAAAAGGAGGATNCGAAATGAGCAATTCTGTTATTTTGTACTCAATTAGCTTTTTGAAAGTGGTAAAAAAGGAGGATTTGCATAACATATACAGTAGACTAGACCGACGAATCTTTTTGCCTTGCTCATTCTGCAGGTGCTTGAAGATGAGCCCTTATTTTCACCAAGCTATCTAAACTATATTTTGTTCAATCCTATTCAATTGATCAAATGTTAGGAATAGGTTGGTTGTTAATATTTTTCAACTAATGTTATGGATACAGTAGCTTTAGGTGGGAGAAAGCTGAAATAGTCTGTCCATAGGTAACTTACTTTAGAAAATAGCCCCAGCACCTAATTGACTCCAAACTGCTGAAAGATATCGTTTGTCTACGGTTGGAAATGTTGGAATCGTCTTTGGGGTATTAAAACGTATGTTAATTATAATGTGCATTACCACCACCACCAGTACGTAACTCCTGTTGACTAAAGATTTATGAAGATATCCCTTGGTGTTGGTAACTAAACTATGGTAGTAAGTCTAAGTACTGGTGTGATATGGCTATGACTTGGTGTTAGTTTAGTACAGCGTAAATCTATTCAACCTTGCTATCTTTAGAATGTTAGTGCGTGGCCATTAAAACATTTCAGAATCACTATCAACTACGCTGAATACATTTAAAATTGGTTCTCCAAATCTTACTTTAGTCAAATTTTTCTTCATTTTCTCAATGGTTGATGGTACTTGTTTCAGCCCCCTCAAACTTGTTTACTCTCATTCATGTCATAGTTTGAAAACATGATTCAAATAATTTGTAAGGTATTTGTAGAGTTTTTCGCACAACTGAAAGTGCAATATCATTTTAATTCATGTTAGGAGTAATGATGAAATGAAATCATTAATGATACACACACAACACACACAATGTTTGATTTCTCGTTCTATTGTTTTACCTTATCATTTCAATCAGATGATTGTAACGTTGAAATGTAGAAGGAAATATTTTGATTAATATTATGAAATTGTAATGCTATGAAACAAATGATTCTATAATAGAAGAGGAAGCGTCAGGTTGATCATCAATCAAATTTAACGACCATAGCAACGGAACGAAACGCATTGTGGAGGAACACGAACGATCTGAAAATTAGCAGGAATTGTAAATAAACACTCTAGGCGTACACAGTTGCCTAGGCATTTTTTTTACATTAGTATAATTGTCAAGGTGAAAATATAGTTTGATTTACATATAATACTTTCAATTTTAATCAATTTTTTCCTCTTTACTCTACTACAAAATTAAATTTTAATTGAACTTGAGCTACCGTTTACTATGGCAACCTGGGTGCGAACGGATGGAGTTTCTTTGAATTATATAAGGTTTATGCTGCACCTCCCCAGTTCAACCGAATAATCGCCAAGTACGTCTTCTTTCTCGCTGTATTTTTTAACTTACTCTTCTTCTTGAATTCAGCTGCAATTTTTTGATATCTTTAAATAATATCCTCGTCAAAGCTGTGATATTAATAACATATATAATGTACTAAAGTTACATATTAGTATATTCGAATTATTGCTAGAAATATTGTTGAGGGGAAATATCATATAAATCATATTTTTGTAAACCTTGAAAATATAAATAAGTGCTCCTGTTGTGGCTAAGATGAGGTTAGAGGTATCCCATCACAGAGCCAAATCAAAATATAGAAAAGAAAAAGAGCATACGCACATGGGATTAAGTTTTTTTTGCCAAGTACAGAGTACTCTTTTTTAATGTTTGATGATCCTATGATTAGTACAGCAGCAGGCGAGCCTTTTTGGATTTCATTGGAATCAGCATCCATAAAGATTTTAATGAAATCATACGCCACATTTCCTTGGATAGTATAAGAATACGAAACAAATTATTCAATTGCACCAATTTGGCCTGCATGTACTATATCTATCGTATAGACTAATATTTTCAGCAACCTTTTAAATCAGGAATCGTGAAGACAATATGAAGCTTTGAATCCTTTTCTCACACACATTATGCAGGCATGTCTAATATTGTTTTATTCGCAAAATTGTCATGCACAAGTAATTGCAGGCGGATAAGCAACCTTTTAACGTGTTGTTCGTACATTACTTAATTTACTTTTTGTGTCTGTTTTTTTGTGCAATATAGACTTATTTCTGCATTTTATAAAAAATGGTCGTATCTAATGCAAGATATTTTCAATGATTTGAAATAATTTACAAAAAATATGTCAAGCAAACTTTTTCCCTTTGTGATGGTCAATGTGGTCATTTCATTACATAATAATATGTTATGTTACAAAGTCACGTTACGAGACTTGAACTTACGGTAAGGGTCTATTTTATGTTCGTGAATTACAAACTATTCTCAATTAATTAGCTTCTTACTTATGAAATCCATCCAATCAACGCTATATTTCAATAGTTTCGGTTCATAAGACCGAACCTATTTTAATCCAACCTGAAGAATCGTTGATTGCGATTCTCAGAAACAATACGCAATATACTTATTCGTGTTACTATCGAAAAATCTATACCTGCGTGGGCACACTTATCCAACAATACTCAATTGTGTTCATTCAGACAACATTTTGTATTTGTGTACATGAAGCTATTTTAGTTGCATAAATTACGTGAACTGTCAATTTTCTATCATCTATGCGCATTCTTGCCGGTAACATATAATAAGGCATAATAAACAATGAATTACATGATCCATCTGTGTTTTTACCTATTTGCATCATGAAAAACGTAGGCTATATTATAATGGATGATTCTGAATCATGGATATAACAATTTCGTCAGAATATAGCATTTCATGAAATAAGACGCTCAAAACCATTGTGTAAATCTCATTCGGCAGCTATTGTTCAAAGATCGAGACTAATTTATTACAGTAATAATATTGCAGTAGAGTAAGGAGGAAGGTCCACGAGTGTTTAGCACAGGTTGTTTTATTTCCCTTTATTTATTTAGTAATAATATTGACTTGGGCTTCATACTTGCCAGTTAAAATCTCCGTTTTCCATAAAACTTTATAGGGAATCGAAATTCTGTGGCTGTCATAACAGGCTACAAGCATTTCAATGTAGATCATGTCCATAATTCAGCGTGTTCAGTTGTTTAGAAAACATGAAGTATGATCGATGAATATTTGTGTTAACGCCACAAGACTAGCTTTCGAGTGCAGAGGTAATAGAGTTTTGTATTTAAGAAAACGCATGCATTTTTAATGATCGACTTACCTTCTTGAAGCTTTAAAATAGTAAAATACGTTAATTTAAGCAGTTGAATTGTGATAGTGATACAATTCAGGAGCACTAAACGCTGGCTTGCTGCTTTTCATAGCACCCCACAGGCTCTGACTGCATAATAATATATCTTAAACTTCCTCACACAATGGTGCTTACTGCGTACATAATTTTCCGTTATTGTCAATTCATTACATCTGGTTAATTTTAACATAGGAACATGCATAATTATGCACCATAATGAAGGGTAGAAGAGAACTACATTTGGCTTTTGTGAGCAGATTTGAATATAGTCATAAGTGACGATGAAATTGTATGTTCGAAACACTCGAGTGCTTTGGAGCTCTTAGCGAGAAAAATTATAAACTGAGAGTGTATTGATTGAGACACCTAAAATTAAAGTTTTAGAAACATACTTTTAAGTGATTATGTACGTGTGGATCTGTATTTGTGTTACGGTTTCTGAGCCGGAGACATGTAACAAGACGTGAATTAGTTGTATTCATTTTTATCGAGTTGTTACAATTTGGATATTTTCATCACAGGAAGTTCCCCTAGCGCTCTCTCCTCTCGTTAGAGAAGTGCTATGCATTTAATTCAATTTATGCAGAAATCTACCGAGACAATTGATATTGCGACCGTCGCTCGCACCGCACCGGTGGTGGGGCTTAACCTTTGTGATTTATGTTATTTCATAGGCAGCGAAATAAACGCTGCTGCAACCCAACGTAGTTCATTTATACCTTGCAATACACTTGATCAAGTTCCCCTGAAAAAGTCAAATGTTTACTATTAGTGAAGGTAGGAACGATATATAAAAAAAATATAAATCACACAACTGATATGTTATTGATATCAAGTTAAAGTTATGGAGGCAAAGAGAGAGAAATGTCAATCGAAATTCTCCCATCGTCGAACACAGAACATGGCAATAAAGTACAATACAGCAAAAAGGCAGTTCAATTACAGACCAACAGCAAGGAAAATCACATTTAAAATTTTTATTCCTTTCAAAGCTGAAGGTGTTCAATAAAATTGCTGCATTTTTTTCAATACAAGTTGTTATTGTTTTGTGCTACAATGTTTCACTTGCTTGTCATTGTTCAGTTTCTTAATATTTCACGTGAATGCGATATTACTGCTTGTCATATTACGTTTTTCTATTATGATACATTTTTCAACTACACAGGAATTACAAAAGCAGACGAATCAGTGCAAAGTAGAATATAATGAAATGTGATTGTTACATTGGAAGATGCATTCTATTTTGTTATCATTGTTACAAAAATGTACTCATTCTTTCTTGACTGTTTGATCGGTACTCACATTTACATCTCTCCTGCAGTGTAAGCTAAAAACACAGGGACAAACATGTAGAATTATAAAGCAAATAGGAAAGGAAGTTGGGAATTAATTGAATCCATTCAATCAATATCACATAAAAAGTATAGTGTACGTGACAGTGCATCAAGTGCAACCGTGAGAGGTTACGTGCATCTGACAAAAATGAAACCAGCGCTCACAGTGTGCATTCTAATTTTGTGATGAGGAGGGTTACATGGTTATCTGGAAGTGAAGTGGGTACACCATAAAAATATTTAATTTTCATTTTTATTACTGCCATCAATAATCTGGAATCAATTTATTCTGTGTAAAAACGTTGCTCAGAATAGGCTTCTTAAAACGGGCCTTAATAGCTCAGTGTTTAGCGTAAGATACTCATTATTGAGATGACCGAATATGTCATGTAATCACAAACAATATACGTTTCGAGCCATGAAATGTTGTGTGTTGTTTCCCACATTTCTTCTAAATTAAAAGCCTAGGCTATTGTTTTTTCTTGTCAATAGACACAGTTACATACTGAAAAGTATACAGAGTAAGATTTCATAGAATCAAAAAAAACTGAAGGGAACGGTAGATGATTTTTCTGCGTTAGGATGATAAGGCAACATTGGGGACGACTTGACAAAGAGGTGCGCAAGTGTATAAAACGATTATCCATTCTGCTCATTCATCCAACCGATGAAAGAAAATGGGTGAAAAGCACAAAATTGTGAGAAAAAGATAAATGTCGACTATAACTGAACTAGAAAGAGACGTGATGACACGTTAGGTTACGCATTCACCATATCTTAACAAACAAAATTTCACGCACATTGTTGACTCTTTCGATCGACAAAACATCTTACCGCGCATCAGTAACTGTCAGTACCAAGTGCTACTAACCTATGAATTATATAGTTTCCTGTCAAGATCTATTCTGGGACGTTTTGTTGAAGTGTACGGATGGAAAAAATAATAATTTCGTTCTTTTTTTAAAATCTTTCAGATTCTTCACACTCACACTACACGAAAATGCAATCAATAACTTCAAAGTGTGTGTGTTTTTTAAAAATTTAGTGTGTTAAATCAAAACTCTGATGTTTGAAAGTGTGTCTCAATACCTGTGTTCGAAAATAGTATATTTTTAATCTGAACTATTATTATTGTTCGTACCGATTTTCCAATCAAGAAATTCAATCTGCCACTGAGTTGCGCACACGTGGATGGATCCTTCCGGTTGTATTTCGGTCAACTTTATTAACCTAGCGTTATAACACAGCAGTTAATCTG
>VICI01002953.1:0-14757 GCA_019593645.1 Akabosia matsudoensis | reverse complement strand
TTCCTTCAAAAATTAATTTATCGAGTACCCGGCGAGTCTACCCGGCCGGGTCTCTGAAAATTTAAAAATACCCGGGCCCGGCGAGTCCGGGTAATTGGTGGACTCGGCGCAGCCCTAGTTCCAACATTCCAACATAGAATAAAATCAAGCCGTTACAACGAGTAAGTATCTGTGTGAGCAACACTTTACAATGTCCTCCCACGTGGAATATTGACACGGGGTTACAAAGTCTAGAAAACGCGTAAGCAATTTGCGTAAGTATGCGGACATTTTTTTTCTTCTATGTGAGCTTGACTGATGCGCTTCCTGTGTAGAAAAGTGAAAGTGAGTTTCTTGCCGTGAAAATCGTTCACCGGGTGGTATGGTATTTTCTTTTTATGATGACGATGGTGATCCCAACAGACATGCAGATGTCGACAAGGTAGGGGAAAAATATATTAGAGGTTTACCTGGAATGAATACGTAAAGTTCGAATAGAAAGATGCCCGCGTGATATGGCTATGAGACTGTAATGGAAAAAGAACAACCCCTTTTGACTCTATAAACATGCATTTTGATGTGAAGCCATGAGGAAAATGTGTTTATTTTTAGTTTTAGAAAGAGAAAAGGTGAGTTTAGTTAAAGAAAAAAATGACGCGGTGCATCGTGCATAAAAAAATTCTCAAAAATATTGATGAAACAATGCTCTTCCTGCTAAGTTCTATCGATGCGATGACAAGTGCACTGTTAAAGTTTATGATCTGCCAAATACATAGCCCCTGTTGATTTTATTAAATTCGACGCTTGCAGTAAAATCAAAACTTATTCGTCCGCGTCTTGGATCCTGGCTCAGACTCACTTCCTTCCGAGTCGTGCATCATCCAGTAGTGCTACTTCGGTTGTCAGATCCACCAAAGTTCTTGAGAAGTCCATGTGCTCATTGCATTGCATTAACTAGTGTGAATCTAAGTAATCTTTTATTTCATCATACAGAACAAGTAGCATTCCACCTCCTACACTCCGCATTAAATTAGCCATGCCCCCTTTGTAGAACGCAGGAATGCCTCCCTCGTGCCATGTTTTGATGAAACAGTGTCTTGCATTGTTATATGTTTTGTCTTTCCTTCCACTCTGCATCATCATACGTCTCCGGACCGTATCGAAAGGGTAGCTAACCTGTCCCGCAAGGGCCACCGAGCACTGAGCCACGACCCACTTCAAGTACAACGGGATCGTCCACTGTCCGTCCTCGGTTAAAACTCCCTTGGAAGAGTCATACACGCCAAAGTAAATTGCCCGGTAGATCGCCACACTAATAACGGAAATTCCGTAGCCTCGATAAATCCCCTTAATTCCGTCCGACTCCAGAGTCTTCCTGATAACGTCAAAGAGTCCCGCAAACTCTCTCGTTCTGCGACAGCCAACATCAGCTGCCAACCGAGTTCGTGCGTAGTCGAGGGGGTACACGATAGAAAGTGATAGAACTCCTGCACTCCCTCCAGCGGCTAAATTGCCCGCAAGTATCGTCCAGAAATTCGACTTGTCTTGAATATCCTCCAGAAAGAAGCCACGGAGCTGGTTTTTAAAAGCAAAGTTAAAAGCTTGAATTGGAATCCCACGAAGGACAGTTATTTGGTTGCCTCTCCAAAAGCTGAGGAGCCCCTGTTCTTTAGGAATTCTCCGGAAACAGTCTAAAATCCCTGTGTACCTCTTGGAAATGTGAGGATTTGCGTGTTGAACTTGAAGGAGCAACTTGACACGCTCGATAGGGGCTACAATCGTGTCTACCAAGACAGAGGAGATTCCTCCAGCGAGTAAATCCTTCAAGAACATTTACAAGCACGGAAACAACAACTTCAAAAAATATATATCTTTTAAAACCTTCGCATCCAGTGCGCTGGAGAGTGCCACTTCTGAATAATATAAAAATATATATGCCTTCCTATTATGTTGTCTGTTTATTTCTACTACATTTAATTTATGAAGAGCTACATTTTTTCAGGTTCACGTGTGTTGGCAACCGAAAATGATTTATGAATTGGTTACACAGCTGAAAAATCGACTTCACAGTTTGTAATCTTACTGTTTTAGTAGGAATGACCACTTTCACCAGACTGATTCCCTCGCAGTGATGTGTAACTTTTTACACATGAAATGTTTGGCAATAGTTGTAATATATCATCTCAAGTGTCTTATTTCCCATTGCCAATTTTTTTTGGTCTGGACAACAGATCACTTCATGTTCGCAGTGGTTAACTTTTTTCGTCATGTTTTATGCAGGGAGCAGTGAGTAAAGGAAAAAAATCACGCATCGATCGTAAAAAAAACTGCTTTCGAGAGTTAGGTAACCAACTGAGCTGTTTCAATTTAATAAAAAAGTCGTAAAAACTTGAGTGCTTTGATAAAAATGCTTTACGTACAAAATACAATGAGTTTCCAGGAGTCCTCTATAGCACTTCCTTCAAGCCGAGAGTTTTCTGCACGACACGTTAAAGATTTCCCGTGGTCACCAACACGAGGGGTCAGTTTCAAGGAGGAAGTTGACATGTTGCCATTAGACGACACCTGCTTGTTCAACAGAAACGAAATCAAAAGAAAAACATTTTAGAAAACGTAATCCATCAGAAAGTTCACAAACTAAAAAGGAAACAAGCTTTCCTTCATTAATGATTACGAGAAAAGAAGAGGAAAACACGAAATATGTTGAAAAGTCAGCACTTATATGATAGCAAAGGGGGAAAAATAATTATAGGGAAGGCATTGTAGATGAACTTTTTGTGGATAAGGAAGTGGGGGAAAGTGCGTTGTCACTTGATTAAAAGTATAACCAATGGAAGGAATGAGTCAGGTGTGAAAAAACATTAGTCACGGAAGCAGTATCAGCAGTGGGCGTTGGTCAATAAAAAAGCGAAAGGGGTTAACCACGGAGTCCCGATTTTATCTCCTGTTTAGATTTATTGCTTATCGTAATCTGTAGAAATGTGAAAGCTAAGTAGTTCTACACGTATATATGAATGTAAGATTAATTAAAGCATTATGCAAACAGGAGAGAAGTCATTATGAAAAACATTGAGGAATTAATTAGGTTTTATGAAAGCAACGTCAAGAGTTTTGACGCGTACTATAAGGAATTGCTGTGATATAATAAATTTCTGGAAGAAAAGGCTCATTCAGCTTCAAAGCTTTGCTCGTAATGGTGAACTAAAAAGGAAGTGAAACTTCCTAGAAAGAGCTAAATAAGCATATAAACTAGCTATAAACCTTTCGGTGGAACAAATAACACGTCACAGTCAATAGAATCGAATGCAACAACTAACTGAGCGTGAAACAACAAATAAAAAAGGAAAATTGATAGAGAGAAGAAGGTATTTGGGAAGTTTTTTTTTCGCTTTGTTTATATGGGTGGCAGGTATACAGTTTTTCTTTTGCGAGGATTTGCTTCATTTAAGTTTGGTGAAACAAAGTGGAAAGGATCTGCGGACAAAAAAAAATCTTTGGAAAACCTTTTGGGTCGAAAAAGTAGCGACAATATAGATCCCTATATCTTACAAACTGGGTATATTAGGAAATCCAATTTACGGCACGGGTCAAAAGAGGATGGTGTGAAATTAAAACGTGACGAAAAGCTGCCTCTTATAAGACTCATGTGCGAATTCATCATTTTCTGAAAGGTTGTTTTGGCGACAAAAGAATTTAGTCATGGTAAACAAAGCGCTATTGTAATTGAGACGTTTTATATTTACACGGTGGATTCTATCAACACCAACATCAACAGACAAAGAGGATTTTTTTGATACTTGGTTGGAAACATTCTAATGGATACTACAATACATCTTCATACTTCCTACGAAAGCTTCAGCTATGTTTTTTTCTTTTAGTAGAAAAACTTTCCCTGGTCTGTTTTGTAAAAAGAAAGCATCCAGTCTAATGGAATTGATTAAGAAGACAAAGCCGAAGTAAATCTACTTTAGGCGATAAAAATAAAGAAACGGATGAAGGACAAAAACGAAAGAAAAAAAAACACCTGCAAATTGCTCCAGTGGAGAGAGTTAGGGAACTTTTATTGGCTATTTTCCTCTTAAACAGGTGCTTCCATTATCAGGGTAAATATCAAGAAGATAAGTTGAATATTCGAATTAAAAATATCGTAATGCGCATTATTATGGACTATATACTCTGAAATTTCGTTGCTTAATGCTTACAAAGCCATGCACTATATAGGATCTTTGGCCGAAGTTTTGAAGCTGTTCATCAGTCACATTTCAATGTTTTGCATGAAAACTAGCTTTCTCCTCAAATCAGATGAAAAGGTAGTCGTGCATAATTCAGGAGATAAACAAACATGCAAATTACATTACACTTCGCGAAGAGAATAGTCAAAATGGAAGCACTTTGTATAATAATGCACTTGTTTTTCACTCTATCGAGCAAACGTTGACTAGTCGTTTTAAGCCGGTAATGATCTGGCCGATTTCCTTCTTCTTCCTTTACATTTAACACAAAACCCGCTCTTCCCTTTTGTGCTTGGTCACGACGTTGGGAAACACGGGTAGTATATATTTACATGAACCAGTCATCCATTCACTTTTGAGAAGATATAAGCCTAGCTTGTTTAAATATCATTAATGGATAAAAGAAACGTCGAAAAACAACCTTGTCAACGAGTCCATTTCGATAACAAGATTAGTTTCGACGCTTTCGTCATTTTCGAAGGAAATTGTATTAAAAACTGTACCATTGAAGTTGACCTTAACTGAAGGAAACATTGTAGTTCAAATGTGACTGAGATCATAAGAGTACCTACTTACAACTTAAAGCCTTGCTTGATACATGCAAAAGCGCTTTGACAGCTGTACGGGAAAAGCTGAAAGCTCAGAGAACTCAAACTTCTTTTTCAAATATGTTTTATTTAGTGTGGTTGATCTTTTACCTCTTCCCGGCTGGATTTCAAATGTTGTCCATCTTTGTACCAAGAAATTTCTGCTGGTGGCCGTGAACCAACGCTTTGACAAACGATTTCGATCTCCTGGAGAGCTGACATTGGTTGACTCGTTCCAATGAGTTTAACTTCTAGAGGTCGAACTGTAAAACATTAAAGCATAACTTTTTAAGTTTAAGCCACATAGGTTCATAGAGTGCTTATTCATTTTGTCTTCATTGCCAACTTTCACTTTTCTCTTCGTTTGTACTTTTGCAGGTAACTAAAATGCTGAGTATTGATTTTTTTGTTTAGTTACGCCTTTTTTACTAATACCCAGGCGCGCCGATTGTTATGCAAAGTAGTAGTTTCTACGTTAGAAATAGACTAACTAAGTTGCTAAAACCTATATTGAGCAGTTTATGCATATCACTGGGTTATGATTTTATTTGTAAAAATCCCCAAAACTTATAGACATAACATATAACTTTATTCACATGAACATGATTGCACGCTACAGCATATGATGACAGAAAATGTAATCCTGTTTGAGGAAAACATTTTTCTTTGATGCATAAAAGAGCTTACACGAAAAGTACAATACGCCATGAGGATAGGATCATTTTAAAAAGATTTCCCAACAGCGGAAAGGAACCATGGCATTGGCAATATATGCGGCACACGCACATGTGTTTCATGTAATTCACCATGAACTAAGCGTATTTTTCGAAACTTGTTAAGATCAAAGACACATGAGATGATGGTAGAAAAAGTCGAGCTCATTATGTATTGTTTTCCTCGCTACTTACAGTTCCTTCCACCATCCTTAGCATTCATGACGACGGCGTCGTTTCCGTGGTTTCACGTTGATTTTATATTTGGAGAAACACAACAACTGAGAAAGTCTCTGCAGGGAGTTTGGCCACACTACTGGTTATATGTTCGAAAGCGCAAAAAGGCTAACGAAAATGAGATGATGAGGTTGACACCATCCCTGAACTGTGATCATTGCGGCAATCATCATCAAAATAATGTACTTGTAAGTTAATATGTGTGCACGCACGTAGTTGGCATAATCATGAAAACATGAGAACTTCTTCAAGTAGACTTGAGAAATTGTCGATGGAGAAAGTTTTCCTCGTTTCTAGAAATACTTTTTAGGGCGAAAAATATCGGATTCTTTCCTTGTGTGAGGCATGTGTCTGGGCAAAAAAAATGTGGTGAGATAGAACGAAAACAATTTCCACTTTTTGAAATTTCTCCGGAGGATTAACGGGAAATCCATGTGTGGGTTCCAATGGAAATGTGAAATAAGTGTTGAAAATTCTTTGTAACACAGAAAACAAACATCTTCTTTGGGATTTTTAGAGGGTGCGTTATGCACAGTTTACTTTCTCGTCACGTGTTCACTGATATTCGCAAAGACGAAAGAGAAAGAACTACCATTGTTCTTTCACTAGTTACATGCAATTTTGAAGGTCTCAAAATAAACTGTTTATAATTATCCCACGATGAGATTCGATATTATGTTTTTTGTGAAGCTGTGTAGGCTAAAGTGAACTCAATTCTCGTAATGCTCTTTGTACTTACATTTAAATATTTTTATGCTTACCATTGTTTCGATAATGGCATTCCTGTTTTATGAATATGCCATTAGAAAAAGTGCCATTTTTGGTACATCCTGTCACATTTTGAAAGCCGATGAACAAAAATTGATTTTCTGGGTTTCGTTCGTATTACACGAGTGATATTTATTCACATATGTTATACTGAATACTTTTCTTTCAAATGCAATTCCAAGAAAGCTACCAACTATTGCATTTCGTTTCTGCAACGACAGCTTGATCGCATTATAATAGAACATGTAAAGAAAAGTGATTGTAATGACATGTGGGAGAAATAGAATCGTTTCTTTTTTACTCGCTCGCGAACATAACTACTCCTTTTTATTGCTTCTTCTAACTTTCCCTTTTCTCGAAATTCATTGAATTTCTCCACGCCTCATCTTTCCTTTCTTTAAAGTAAAGAATAAGCACGTATTTTCTGTCAAAAAATTCATTTTATATGTACATACAATATCTTTTTTTGTACATTAGCGATGCAAGTTAATATAATTCATTCAAACAATCTACGTGAAGGAACAAAAGAAGAGTACAAGATTTCCCCTTGTTTGCTTACTATTATGTGACGCTTTTAACAAAACATTTGTTATTTCGGCCCATTGAGAAGTTGGGGAAAAAGTATCGTTTGTGTCTGCCTCAAGTCCATGTGATTATCCCAATGTATTTGTCTGATTTGTCAATCATTTCATATGCTTACATAACACAATTTTCCTCGGGTCCAATTTTTCGAGGGTGAAAATTCTAAATGCAAACAAAACCAGAAAGCCCTTGAATTGATGGAATGCAACAATGCAGTTTCATGAATAGATATCTAAAGTATCTTGAAAATATATTGTGCTTCAGCTGGTATACGTTAGCAACACGAGAAGGATAAAGTTCGAAGAAAAGTTAACAAGTTCAGTGCACACAATAAGTTTCACATTCTAAGCTAAGGTTTTACATCATTCTGGTTACATATAATGTATCTTCCTTCAAGTTGGAGGGTAAATGAGAGCAAAGATTTGAGCACCGAAGACGTATTTTAGTATCTATTGTTTTAAACAACAATTTTTCTCGGGCCATGCGACATTTTGTTCTTGCAACATTAAATGCTGAAGGCGTTCTTTAAGAGACCACTTCTCATTTTCAATTAGCTGTTTAAAATGTCAGGATTTGTTTTTGGGCAACGTAACGTGAATTTTACACGAGGGCACCTAAATCTGCAACAGGAAACCTTCGTAGCCTCACTTACATTGCTTTACACATATTCCTAAAAAACGAATATGCTATATCGCACAGTACTAATTCATATTTCTCTTGTCTAGTGTATGATTCATAAATATAGCAGCTATGCACAGTAAGTGATTGTGCAACATTTTGTACCGCAGCTCGATATCTGGATTGAATGAATCGAATAACTTATGATGTTAAAAGATAAACAAATAAAAAAGGAAACAAGAAAAGGAAAAGTAACAAATGATTCTTAGTTTGAGATTTTTACTCACACTTTCGTGCTCAACCTTCATAAAGATGGCTTCACATAGGAAACACAGCAAAAAATCACGGGTATATCGAAGAATTCAGAATAATATGACACTTTTAATAGTGTTGGTCTAACCTATGTATGGATCACAGCTCAAACGCAAGGTTCTATTCAAGTATTTTTGCTGGTGGCAGTGAAAGTTTCGTGAAGATAAGAAAAGCACATCGTTGGTAGGACTATATCGGGTGTATGAAAGCAAAGGTAAAGTGCAATTTTGTGTTTGTGGTGGAATTTGAGGTTTTCTAAAGAAGAAAGACGATGTCAAAGAGGGAATATTGGATAAGGAATGAGCAAGGAGGAGTAGAAGACGAGATTAAATTTTCAACTTTGTAAAACACTTCCATAAACTTTTCCTGGTTTTATGTAATAAATATACACAGCGAGATGAAATAGTAGCTGGATATTGCTTGGTACACGGACTGGTGTCC
This sequence comes from Akabosia matsudoensis, assembly GCA_019593645.1. Classification (NCBI taxonomy): domain Eukaryota; kingdom Metazoa; phylum Arthropoda; class Collembola; order Entomobryomorpha; family Paronellidae; genus Akabosia; species Akabosia matsudoensis. Next base: position 6,288 of record VICI01002953.1, on the reverse strand, counting down.
TATTTTAGTACAATTTTCTAAGAAAGTGCCTGGAGAAATCAGGGGAGCGTTCTAGAGGCCAAACAATTTACAAGTTTCGGGCATGCTTGCTGGACCAGAAAGTGCAACATTGTATATATCTCTCTACCCCCACCTATGCTCCTGATTGCGCTTAAATTGCAGTAGAATATTTATTTCTTTTTGGAATTGTTAAGACTTGGTTGGTAGAGAGTTGAAAAACTTGTGGTGTGGGATTGTTGATGCAGTTTATACTTGGACAAAAGAACACAGATTTTGCATTTTGCATTGTTTTCCTTTCCCCAAATCATTTTCTGCATGACTTGATAACATAAATAACCACTAAACTAACAATCCAGGCTTTTCATCTTTGTAACGATCGACTTATATTTACTATGGTTATACATTTACATCAAGATTGCATAGCAAACTGTCAGTTTTATGAGTTGAAAGGTAATCACAACTATAAAGGAACAGAAATGGTGTCACCAGAGAAAGTTTTCGTTTTTGGCAAGCCTCCATTGTGCGGTAAAAGAAACCAAATTTACTTTTTATGAGTGTTTACCGATAATGTTACTTTCTAGATTTGTGGAGCGAGGACGGTCCCTGTCACTGTATCTTATGCATGTCTTCGATTCTTTTGAAAACAATGGGGACAGCTATTATTAAACACCACTACCCTTCCAATCTCAAAACAATAAATTTTGTCAGCGTTTGCCGTAGGATTATAATAACAGAGATTTCGAAGCATGGAAAGAAGGCCAAGTTAGAACGTCAAGCAAAGAGCCCGGTTTGTTTCACTTGGGTAATTTTCCTTGAGCAAGTAAACAGCGGGTTTGGAAAACCGTAAATAAGTGAAATACGACATTTGGTAGTAATCATGGCATTAACAACATTTTCTCCGAAATAAAAAACAATAAATGCTCAAACAAAGTCATCAAAGTGAGATACTTTTTGAGCTCCTGTATATTCTCTTTTGATTAGGGCTGTTGCAAGAAAAGCTATCTGAATAGGAAGCATAGACAAGCTTAAAATTCTTCTTAAAAACAAACACGGCCGTTTCTTAAGCTTGAAAAGTTCCAGCAAATATAAATGGTGGCTTAATTTGGAAACGCAAAAGCGCATTTAAACTCGCATTCAACTCACCAAAAGATCTCATTTTTTAATTAAGACTAAATAGCAATGAGCCACCAGGTTGAAGGTTTCAGTTGAACGTGGGTGGTATTCATTCATTAAGTACGGAGCCTTTAATGTAAGTGTTTCAATTTCTCAATGTATTTGTTTTTCGACATTTTTGCAACTCACGGAGAGAATCAAATCGTGTAGGTGTTTAGAACGCTAGTAGATTTCGATATTTACAGACCCTATAAAGACTCCTGTTTGAAAACAAAATTAGGAGGCTTGATAAGTACCAAAGAATCCGTAGAAATTACGCACGTAAAGGAATTTTTGAGGAGTATCTTATTCAAGTAGAGTAGGCGCATCTAGAAAACCTACGTTTGAGTTGAAAGAACGACTATATCCACTTAACAAAAACACGTAACTGGTCTTTGCTCTCTCTGTATGTGAGTTATACCGCACGCTTGTGGTATGGTAGTACTAGTACTGGTCTAAAAATTTCATACTTTGTCTAAAGTAGCTTCACTGGTTGCGGTGAAGGTAGAGTATAAAATGTTGATACACAATAAGAAATTTTGCTTCCTTTGCAGAAGCTATCCAGTATCGAGAAATTCGTATAAAGCGTCATAGTCATGAAAGAATATGAAAAGCGATAACACATTTTGTCCAGTAGTGCCAACGTGACTTAGAGTTTAAATGGTGAAATTGAGAAAACCTTGATGTTTCTAGCCATATGAAATTGGTACGACATAGAGTACCACATGAGAAAGCTGCTATATAATTTTTATCCGGCCTTACTCTCATGCTTATTCACTTATTACTTTCCTTTACTTCTCCCAGAGATATCATTTCACTTCTTCTCTCGCATTTTCCTTTTTATAGCTACGTTCTTCCATTAGAACATATATGTGGGCTGGGTATACGAACTTTTATCAGGTAGGTGGGCTTCCTTTATATAAATAAACTGCTTTTTAGAGTCGATTACTGGACCCAGTCAATTGCCATAAGGGAATCATTACTTACACCAGGTAAGTATACTCTTCTGCACACTTGTGCACTTTCTCCTCCATAGTATTTGAGATTGTTGCTTTCATTTTACATCCGCGTATTTCTAATATATTTATGAAAGCAATTTGAAAATTAAAATTTCTCCACAAACATGATATCCTAGTCAGAAAGAGAGATTGAGAGAAAACATATTTTGAACATAACGACTTGTTTTCCGTATGAAGTGGACCGCCCGTTTCCAGGAATTGGAAATAAGATTATAAGCCCTGAATTAATGTGAATGGAACGCGAATACATGCTGGGATACAGGACAAAACAGAAACGTAATCTTTCATTTAAAAATGGTTCGAAGCCGATACGATCGCTGCGTAGATAAATTTCCCCTGAAAGTGATAATGGACGCATAATTTGGGATTGAAAATCGTAAAGATAATATCCAACCGAGCTGTATGGATTCGACATGATCGCATTGCTGGACTCGGTTGAAAAGAAGTTAATATCTCTAGATCAAAATCAGGCACATGGTAGAAAATATGTTCATGAAACTAAAAGAAAAATCCAGTCCTCCCATCAGAAACTTGCGTGATTTGATTGAATCCGAGATCTCAACCAAATGCAATTTTTTTCATTCCTGTAGGAAATTCAACCGTTAATTTTACCGAAAACAGGCCAACATAATAAAGCCTACAATCCAGGATTGTTGGACGGACGTGAAAGGTAACCTCATAGAGTAAGGTCATGTTGCGTAAACTCAAAAGTCAACACCTTTTACGTCGATTTTATTCGTTTTCCTAGGCTATGATGTAGAATGAGAATAGATCGATTTATGGCCTTTTATAATGATTGTGAATATTCATCAACAGAAAAGCGATGGCAATGCAAAGTATAACATTAAAAAATTAAAAGGAAACATATTATGACTTCGCCCCCAAATACGTAAGGACATAAAGGTACTCTCGTGAAAAATAAATATATTCTCCTAAAATCTAACAAGACTTTTTATCAATATTTTAAGATGCATTTAGTTTTTGTACCTTGAACAAGAATTACTGCCATCAACATACAAAAGAATCGGGTTCTTGCTAGGTTGTGTAATTGTATCATCCCTGCGCTTCTGCTTACTTCCTAAGGTCGAGAATTAAGTTTCTCAGAAGAAAATTCACTAAAACCCTTTTAAAAACTGATGCTGTAAGTTCTGTTTCAACTAAAAAGCTGCTAACCCTGCTACTAACTACTAGAGCTCCTCTAATCAAAGACCAGTTCCTTAGAAAAAAGACTATACATGTTAAAGGCAAATTGAAGCTCGCAGTATTTTGCCTGGTCGCTTGGTTTCTTGACTCATAGTACATACTTCAACAGAGATAAAGACATGATATTCTGTATTTGGTATTGTTTGATATACAGCAACTCATATATTGCAAATAAAACCAAGCGATGACATATAGTAACTATTACCGTAGAAAGAATTGAGAACAAACGAATTTTTATTTGATAGTTTGTTGACTGTTCAATTACCTGGAACCCTTGTTCTCCGTCCCTTGTGTATGGAGCAACTGACTATTTTTTATTCAGGTAAAAGGTTTCGTCGGAAAGGATAAAACAACGGTACGCGCAAGCAAATAGAGAGAACAGTTAAAAATTAGTTTTTCAAAAAAAAAAAGAAAAGAAACAGAAGTAGTGCTGTTATGTAAACAAGCAAGCTTTCTTCTTCGCGAGAAATTCTATTGCACGTCTGTTTGTTTGCAAAGTTATTTCTAAAATGTCATCGTAAAACGTCTGACGATATAGTTAAGCACATTTTGCCCACCATACTCCTTCTAGTATCTAACAGCTTATTTTTTGGTTTGCCTTAAAGCTGGAAACATTTTAGTCATTCTGTCGAAACATTTTTCTTTCAACGGAGCATAGCATCTACCTAGCATAGACTAATCGTAGAACTGCAGTATTTTTGCATTGTTGACAAGGCAATAGTTCTAAGGGTTCTATCATAATGAGAAATGTTACGTTTATTTATGAAAACCTATTGAATCTTACCATCAGTTTTTCCGCAAAGGTTCCGCTTTAGAGGGCTAAACTTATATGACTGAGTTATGGTATTTATTTCGTTTATAGATGAAAGTCATTTAATCCATGGTTGTGGACCAACATGCAAGCTCGCAACTCAAGTTTTCTCTTTAAGATTGCATAAATCGAGTTGAATAAAGCGTATGCATGCAAAAATGAAGCATTTCGCTTAGATTACAGCATACTATCCTCCTGTTGTTGGCTAACTATAGTAGGGAAGGCATACAAGCCGCAAACTAGAGTACCCATGAGACCTTGACTTGACTGCATATATAACTATTATATGTATAAATATATATGTACACCATCTTGTCTAGGAAAAGCTATAAATTTTCCTAAAAACGTGCGATATTGGGTGATAACCATAAAATAAACTCAATTTTGTCATTAGGTAGCACTTCCTCAATAGGTTAACTAAGTAGCAGAGAAAATGCATTTTTCCTCGAGCAGATGAGCCTTTTCCTACTACTAGAACTCGAGCACTTGTCGTTATTCTGCTTCGGGTCATTTACCCGATTTTACGGAAAATAACGGCGATAAAATACTACTCCAACCCGTTCCCTCATCTTTGTGTAATGTAGCTGGAGATGTTTCACACAGGCCCATTTTTATCTTGTAGTCCACTAGTAGTAACCGGATCCCAGAAATAAAGTATTTAGGTATACTGTATACGTAAATTCCATCCGTCCTAGGTTTAATCTACTTTTTCCCGGAATTCATAATTGAGAATGATGTATAACCTTTAAAACCATTGTAGATTAGTTTAGGCTCGAATACCCTTCAAAAGTCGTAATTTTGTATTGCATGGCTAACATTCAAGTAGCATCTCCTTTAAAACTATCCCCATCGTCATCACTATACGAATATCCGTCTCGTTTATATTAATTTCCTTCCTCAGCACACATTTTTATGGAAATTATTACGCCCTTTACAGTGTCTATTTCTGTTCTTCATTAAATTACTTTTTTCGTCTTGATGATCATTATGACGGCGGNCCGTCTCGTTTATATTAATTTCCTTCCTCAGCACACATTTTTATGGAAATTATTACGCCCTTTACAGTGTCTATTTCTGTTCTTCATTAAATTACTTTTTTCGTCTTGATGATCATTATGACGGCGGGTTTTGTAGCCTTTTGCCCATTATCTTTACCCACATGTGCTTTCCCTTGGCCCATTTTAAAAATGTATACTGATATTGTATTTCATTCTCATAGTCTCGATTGTCTGTGTCAGTTATGTAGTTTAAGCGATACATCAGGAATGCTTTATCTCATTTTGTGGGGCTTCATGCTTATTTATATAGGATGAAACAGCGCGAAACTTCAGAGGTGCGCTATGAGATTCTGAAATATAGTTTTTGCAGTTTTAATATGTGAAGTTTCGTGAAATTTTAGAAATGAAGTGCGTAATTGTAATTAAGTTTCAAGGTGAAACATCACCTCATGTATAAAAGATTGAGAGGGTACTGAGTACTGAGATAGAATAACGTCACGTTTCGCGTAAGCGGAATTTTCCGTTTCAGGAGGAAACTAGGAAACGAAACCTCAGAATGTTAGCTTGATTACGACTTTCGTCACTTAAGATAATCGTGCTTCGGTGGTTTGTTATTGCTACTATCGTTTGTCCCAGTTGTTACAAACTATGTTTTTCGTATAGACGGGAAGCTTGTTGGTAACCAGAGTTTGTTTCTAATATACTGCTGCGAATTAATAGTTTTGTAAAGCTTACAGTAGTCTAAACCGCTAGAAAATATTAATCCTGTCACTGTATTATTCTTTTCCAAAATTTCGTTACACCTAACACAGCAGAACTGTTTTGCTCACCTACACCGCAATAATACACCACACCATACCATTTTGTAGACAAAGCTCCCTACTGTGACTTTAATTTCAAAATCCTTCGCAACTGTTATGGTTGTCGGTATGATGAAACTGTTATCATTGTCCTCCAGAACGTTGTACAAATTGTAGCAAGCATAATGATACCATCTACAAACAGAAACACGAACAGCCGATTTCGGTATTGTATAAATAATACCATACATCCATTGTTCCAATTCAAGGTACACTACCGACAATGAGGCTACATTTTGTATCGC
>VICI01002952.1:0-13029 GCA_019593645.1 Akabosia matsudoensis | reverse complement strand
TGCGAGAGGCTGTTTCAGAGTCCATATCATTTAGAAATCCACACAAGATGCCACACGACCGAGAAGCCATTTAAGTGCTCCACTTGTGGAAAGGCCTTCTCGGACCAATCTAATAAATTACAGCACGAAAAGACCAACTCTGCCGTGAAGGAGCACCCGTGCAGTTTGTGTGGGCGGGAATTCCGACAACGAAGTCAGTTGAACACTCACATGCAACGGATCCACTTGCTTGAGCGATCCCTCCAATGCCCCTTCTGTCCAAAGAGATTCGTGTCTTCTTCAAACTTGTTCCAGCACCTCAGAGTTCATGTTGGCGAACGACCGGAGATTTGTAACCGTTGTGGGAAGGAGTTTAGTGAACGTCGTCAGTTGAAGAATCATGCATGTCTACAAAAGAAAGACAGTCTTCCGCCCCGCCACGATGCGTCCTCTGTTTGAAGACATTTGAGAGTCTAAATCGGTTACCTCATCACCTTCTTGCTCACCACAAGGTAAAGCTCCTTATATATGCGGTTTGCGGGAAAGAATTCGCCCGAAGATGTGATTTGAAGAGTCATCGGTGCGGCGAACATTAAAGTGATTCAATTCAAAATGATAAAAAATCGAGTTAGTGATTTATTTACTGTTGTTCCGATGACATTCGTTCCAGTTTATATTTTATATATTTATTCTGCACTATTTGCTTCATTGTTAGTTTCTTGTAATTAAAAGATGATTGATACATTCAACTTAAACCCGCCTTTTTCTGTCTTGTCATCGTGGTTACCATTTTGACGCTATAACCATATCGTTTGCAGTCATTTTCCTAGCCTCACATGCAGCAAAAGTTGCCGTTTTGGAAACGGTTATTTGACTGCGTCATTTTGGATACTACAGAAAGTTTTCGCAATACTTTTTCTTTGATTGAAAGTATAAGTAATTTCTTCGATCAATTCTAGTGTTTTTTAGCTAGCATAACATCATTCAGTCGGGTAATTTTGTTTTACAAGTGGTTTTCGGGCTAACTGGTATAAGTCAATTTTGTGCAATAGCATGACCAATGCTTTAAAACGTTATAGTGTGTCAAAAATTTGTGCTTAGTTGATAAAAAACGTGATGAAAATTTCGCCAACAATAAATAAACCGGCCGCCAACCAGCCAATTGACAGCAAATACCAAACTGATGTCAATTCTGACAGTTTTGCTGGTTCCAAGCCATCCTCCAGCGCGACCATATTATTTCGCAACAGCTCAGCGCGCCCAGACTTGAACTGAAGCATCATGCTCATCAAAGCTGCGGAGTCAGTTGGGTTCATTTTCTGGGATACGACATTGTGATGAACTATTGACTTCCAGAATCGGTCATTGAACAAATTTAGAATACCAGATTGTTCCATTCTGGCAAGGAACATTGTAATTTTTAGCAAGTCCCATGATGGTTGTGTTGAATATCCACTCCAAAGCAAGGCAGTTGGCGCTTTGTTTTGAATCATATTTGTGAACGCGTACTTTTTTGAATGAAAAAGAGCCATGATCGTTTGTATAGTCTCTTCGTTCCAAAACGAAATAGGAGTTTCGTACAATACGATCATCTTGCCAACGTTTACAATGGTCGTCTCATCAATTTTGCAGGGAATACTCTTTTCGGCAGACAGTAGCATCTTCATTGACTTAGTCCATACCAGACATGTTCTGTTTGCCACCTGTTTAAACTTACAACTGAGCTCGTTTCCTGGAGTCATAGCTACCGCTTTGAGACTTGCATATGTTTGCCTACTAGCCACTGCCCCAAATTCATCTGCAATTGCATCTGTAAGAGTTGCCGGTAACTGTGGATCATGGCGACGCGTCAACTCTCCATACATGTTAAATAGGTACAACTGTCTGAGAAAGAAGGTACTGTATATGAAAAAACTCATTAAAGTTAGCTTTTGTCTAAGAAAGCAATTTCCTCGTAGATTTACACCTTGCTCTAGAGCAGCAGCGAGAAGATGCAAACCTGCACATGGCAACGATAGGGCTCTTAGTAAAATTCCCAATGTGACGAAAGAGACGAGAATGCAAAGCCAAACTTCCTTTGAGAATGAATACGTCAGAGCTAGAAAACTGAAGGAGACCTTCACGGGAAGTCGCTCATTTCTTTCCTCTACGCTAAGCACGTACATGTACTTTAGACCACTTATACGGCCTGCAAATGGGAGTCGGATAGCAGATCTGGTGTCTCTGATACTTGAGGTTATTAGCATTGATAAATTTGCCTTCCAGAGGTAGCTCTTAATGCAGTCCTCGGGTTCAACTCCCCTTCTAAGTTTAGCGCAGTCAATTTGTGTAAGGGCAAGAGGATTTCCATAATATGATCCCACGAAGTTGTGGTAGCCTTTTATGTATTGTCGTCGAGATTGGTCGACTATCTCAGCAAGGGAAAGGTTCATTGGATTTTTGATAACAGATCCGGTAACGAATCTCCGAAATTTAGGCCCTGCCGGATAATTCCTCAAAGAACCAATTGTCGAAGTTCCTACTAGCAGATACCTATCTGTATACACGTAAAAAATCGGGTATTTTAATAGTGTTAGGGGACTCTCGTAAGGAGTCAAGACATTTCTGGCAATGGGCATACACGGTTTTGTGTCATGATAATGGCAGTACGCGGACCTGATCACATAGATAGCAAAATTTGGCATTGGTTTGTTCAGAACCGACGTGACCAGATCAAATCCGCCATTATATTGAGCCCCGATTGTTTGTTTGAAATACTTGTTCCCCCTTCCATCGTATACAGCAACCATGCAATTTCCACGATGTCGAGAAACAACTAATTCAGCTTGCGGAAAGGACTTTTCGACGTTGGATATGAAGTAATCACGGTGAGTTCTGACAGCTGTTTTGAAAAGTGTCCAATAAGCTACAGAATGACGTGTCTTTGAAGAAATGTATTCGCTTGGATTTTCAAAAATGAAGTAGAGAAAACATGGATAAGTAATTTTTACCAAATGTTCCACCAAAAGCAGCATGTTTCTGGAGGATTAAAATGCTACCTGGCCCAGCAGGTTAGCAAACCACAATCTAGAAGTTTTTGAGCGTTGGAAAACGATCGATTTGACAAAATTTTCTCAGCTATTTTGCCAGCCAGTCGTAACAATATGGTCAGCTATATGAAATTGATCATTATTTGAACACATCGAGGCTGCTTATTGTCAGTTAAAATGATGGAAAGCTCTTAAGAAATTCTAACAATACTTAAGTAGTAATTTTTCCTACCTTGTTTTCAGATATAATAATGCAGATTATCTAACGAAATAAGTTTAAGAGCATGTCGTGAAGTACAAGCTGTTAAGCCACAGCTATTATGACGCAAGCAAGCAAGTAAAGCTAAACAAGAGCTCATCGAAAGAAAAAGCTTAACAAAATTAGGTTAAGGAAAATAGCTTTGCAAAGAATCTTTCGCAATTTTAAAAAATCGCTGACATCTTAAGAACACCTGGGTTGCGTAAAAAAATTTGAAATATCGCCGGGTCTCCAAAGATCACTGGTTCTTGTGATAGAGCAGGTTACCAATAACTTTACGAAGGAATACTCACACAGCCGACATACGAGATGGGACACGTTTAGCATGGAATATTGACGAAGTCATCTAGAGAGAAATCCTAATTGAAATTGACGGCAACGATTAACTGAAACTAGATTTTAACGAATATTCGCACGGATTGAGACAAATCAATACAGAAATTCTAAATTTCACCGAGTCTCCACAGCTCAGCTTCGTAATATAATCATATGCATCCTAAATTCTTCTTAAACATGTCAAAACAAGTCTTGTAGTGATTTACAACTTGTAAACACTTGTTATACTGGCCATTGCAATTATATACGAAGTACCCTGTGTTATTGCTCTCTTCATAATTGCCCTCAAATACTTTGGCCTTGGGATACAATTATATCGAGATTTTACTGTATGAAAGCGTGAACTTTCTTTTGCCACAGAGCATCTGGGTGTCCCTTTGTGAATGCTACGGAAATGGTCTAATTATGCTTTTCGCAGAACAAGATTTTGAATATGGAATCACACATAGATAGACTCATGGAAATGACAGCGCCCATACTGACCCGCAGTTCATTTCATGGCGTTTCCTAGACAGCTGAGATTTCTTATGATTTCCTGATTATAATAGTACCACGTAAACAATCTGTAAATATCCCTTCCACAAACCAGATGTATATAAAAATAATGCCGTCAAAGCAGTACAAATTATTCACGTTTACCTTGAAGGGTTCGGCCTAATCTTGTAATAAGTCCATGCCATAAGCATGAGCAAATTACTAGTTTGTTGCTCAACCTTGGCTGCTATTTAGAATCATGTAGTCATTTGAATCATTGTAAGCGGGTACCTTGCAATTAGTGATTGTAACAAAAAAACGCAGAATTATTTTGTATAGAAAGCAGAGTTTTGCAAACGATAACGCACACCTCTGTAGCAAAATACGTACCACTCTAGAAAGCGTTACCAACGGAAAACTGCCCGTATTGTTGTCGCCAGTATGTATGTAAGCTCAAGTAACTACGTTTCCCGAATATATCACTCTGAAAATCTAAATTGAAGCGTATGTGAATGTATTGCCTCGGCTCCGTTATTAGTGCACATGAGTGTGAATCCAAGCAGCATTCTAAAGGCTGGCGTTCTATTCTTAATTTAAAATTCTTTGGAATCTTCTTAAACATTCCTTCGTAGAATGGTATTTTGCACTAGTTAGCAGTACCGCAGCTAGAGTTGGTACGGCCCCCTGCAAATTTTGGTCGCGGCTCTTCGTTCAGTTCGTCCACATTGGTTGAAAACTCCATTTTCGTCCTTGCTTGGTGTGTCTCGCAGCTTTACCGACAGTACTCACTGAATGCACAGATGTCACAGCTGTTATTTTCATTGTTTCCCGGAAAACAGCTTTATAATTGTTACAATTAAATACCAGAGAAAATTTATCCTCAGAAGTTCCTGCTATACACGTAACGGACGTTAAAGTGCACGTTAAACTAAAGTTTTATAAATTTACATGTTCATGTCACAAAAACCCTGAATTTTGCACATATTTGACCTAAATCGACATGGTACAGCCCCACTAATTCATCAACACGGTACGACCCCCTGCAAATCAGGGGCTGGCAGGGGCCTACCTGCGGGCCTGGAAGGAATTCGCCAGGAAAGAGCATTTGAAGAGACATAGGTGCGGCTAACATTGAAGTAATTCAATTAAAAAGTAGAAAACTTAGCTATTTGTGTGTTTCCTATTCCAATGTTATCGTTTGAAGCAACCATTTTATTCCAATTTTTTTAAAATTTCATTTTCTTCTACTGATTGCTTCATGTACTCATTTCTTGCAAATACAATATGATCCAAACATTAAACTAAAGCGCAGCTATTATTTTGTCTCATAATGGTTTATAATTTCGCTGCCTTCATCGTATCACTTACACTCATCTTGTCTCAGCGATCACTTGTGGAATGTCGAAAATTCTTCCACTATTTTCTCATCCTGACACTTTAATTCGCATTATAATTTAGCCGCCTTCAAAGTCGTTATTTATCTGCATGTTGATTTCATGTTGTCGTTCTATTTTAAATTCGGTTGGCGAGATTTTTTCATTTATGAAGAGGACACGAAATCGATGCACTTACAACGTTCACGAGTTGAGTTTTTGCGTTGAGTGGGGTGGGGGGGATGCTTACAAAGTTAACACGTATCCTTCGTTTCTATGCATGTCTCGATGTGCAGTCGGTGGAACCGAACGAAATCGTTTTTCGATCAGCGGATCACGTGATTGATCAGGTTGATGAAACCATGAGGCGTCACGTTGACACTATTGGCTTGTTATTATCATTATGTGTCCGGTAAAATTGACACAAAAATTATCAAATTTGGCGGAATGAAAAGAGATGAATGCGACTTATGGATTTGGATGAATTAAACAATTACAGTGAAACTTTGTAAAATATTCACAAACTGCAAAACTTCTACACAATGCCCGGTGAATATTTCAGACGTAACTCTATACCTTCATCCTGCAAACTTTCAAGTTTTTAAGCCCAACTTCAACTGTCTTAAGAGAATTTGGAATTTCAGCTTTCATTTTGCTGAATCCGCTAAAAGTTTTATAATATTTGGGTTTGTTTGTGATCCGAATAAATAAATTTTGATAAATGATTTTGCTAATAAATAAATAAATAAAGATCCCGGGAATTTCTGGGGACACCGGTATTTTTAAGAAGTTTTAAAGTATTTAACTAAAGCCGTCTTATATTACTTGTATTTTCCAATTCAAGTTGCTTTCTGCTGTCCCAAGTCATTTAAATTTTGCGTCCCACATTCTTCAATGTAATTCAGGCTCCTTCCTTTCTGATAATTCTCTGCGGATAAAGTTTTCGGAGTTTGGCCACTATTCATCCAGCTACAACGAAATTTACTTTACTCGTATTACTCGAAGTATTAAACAGCTGCGCTTCGGGCAGCTGGCAAAAAAACTAGAGTACCTATCATTCTTTAAAATAAAGTTGCGCTAGCATCATACAAACTTTCATTTCGTAACCTAACTAAAGCTGTCTCTTGTTTACATTTGCTTCTTTTCTGTTGTTCCATGGCATCGCAGCGGGTTTTCACCTTGAAACGCGTTCACCAAAACTGCGTTCATTCAACGCCATTTTAAGACAAAGTTTCTACGTTGTTCGAAAGTAAGCAATAGATAAGCTGGGCGTCTGCAAAAGATGATGTTGATACAAGATAGACTGTAGAGGTCGATAATAACTAAATTCCACCGAATCAAATTAAGCAAAACATACAGTAAATTTCTAAAGCATGGCGGGTCCAAGAATCAAGACATGACCGGAGCTGGTTTGATTATCGGAGGAGTTGAGAATGGATTTCCCTATGCTGGAGTAAGTAACACAAAATTATATTTTAAACGCGCAGTATTAATTATTTCTTATAATTTTTAAAGGATTATTTTGCGATTCGTAACACCCGCCCAGTGATCGACTACATCGACAACATTTTGACGTCATCTGCAACGGAAAATGCGACCCACACTGTTTTCAAATTTACGCGATTATCCGACACTGGCGACGAGGAGGAGGATTTGCCTGTGGTAAACTGGTAAATTAATAAGATGTTGATGTTTAGTTATGGAGCTGTTCACGTGATATGTTACGCAAAAACTCTTTTGATGGCGAATTATTGACATTTTGCTTTTTTCTTCAAATGTTTCCAGTCAAGATCGGTGTACATCGATTGGGCTTATGGAGACACAGAAAATGTTGCTTATCATGGGAACGTCAATCGTGGAGTTATTCCGCTGTCAAAATTTGTATAGTCCGTTCATGTTATTTACATATCTGGGAGAAAGAATAAAAAGTGTACAAAACTATGATTTTTGTATTTATTGATACGATGATTGGAAACAGTAGCGGTACGTTCAGTAATTGATAACATATTTCATTTCCGATTTGATTTTCCTTATGGGAACGTTCACTGAGCATGTTACGAGAATATAACTGATTCACTCAAAGCTGTAACGATAACTTGAAACAAAGTCGAGTTTGTGTGGCAACAAAAAGTTGGAAGCACATGAATTCATTTATCCTCCAAAAACCTGTCCTTTGAATGATTGGGAAAACGGTATACTTCCAGTTGCAGTTCTCCCCTCCCTCGGTCGTACTGTCTACCTGCTATTATGGAACACAGATGTGCTTGCCTGAGGTGTACTATATCAATTAAAATGATAAAATGGCGTTGAAATATTATGAAAATTGCGTAATGAAGAAAAGCTATTGTGTTTTTAGCCTCGCTATGAACAGGGTGTAATCGTGATTGTACACCTGGTTTGGGTGTGGTTGTCAGAATACACGAATTTAACACCACATCAGGACCACAGGCAGGGTCGTGCTGAACCAGGCATCACATGGGGTCGTACCAGTCATTGCTTTTTAAGATTATTTATGATATGTAAAAGTTTCTTTGGTGACGGTACCTCAGTTCTTTTATGCAGATGAGGAACTTTCTTGTTTGTGGTCAGCTGATCAAATAACACAATTAATAAATCATAAAAAACTAGAAAAAAACATCAAAACAAGACAGAAACAACAAAGGGCAAGAAGCCGCAGAGCAATCTTATCGCTAGATATTTTTCTGCTTCAGGATCGTGATGAGGATAATGAAGACGATGAACTTGTAATGCTCTGTAAGTATCAGATTCGGTTTTTGCTTGTCCTTTAGTAACAAAGGGCAAAAAAAACTTAGAGAGACTGCTACTCTATAACCTTATCAGTCTTTTTTCTCTTGTGAAAGGAACATTGTAAAGAGATGTGTTCAATTGTTGAGTGACTTGTTCCATAAGTTTAGAAACTTTCTCATTTCACTATAAAATGGGATCATGTCATAAGAAAATTAGTTTCTTAACGGTTTGCTTGACACATAAGCAGCAGGAGACAGTTTCATAAAATACTTACACATATTTCATTGTTTCCCTTTAACCAAAGAATACTGCTGCAATAAAGTGAAATTTCGAAACCTGTCCAAATTGCCTCGCTCTAGTCGTGACGTTAGGTAAACACTTTAGAGTCAAACATGTATATTAGAGGCAGTCCTATAAAAGAACCTGTCTAATAAAGGCATCATTTCTGTCGACCAATTAGTTTTTACCCCATGTATTTTCCCAACTCTATAAGAGACATGCTCTACCAAAGGCACTATTTTACAGATTCGACTGTTACCATGTAGAGATCTACTTAAGACGTAGTCACGCATTTAGCTGTATTGTGTACAGTTATTTTTTATGTGGTTTAAGACTTCTCTGTGACAGATAAGCTTCTAAAACCTAATCTTATCAAACGCCGTCGCAAGAACACATGTAGTCTCTTTTCTATTTTTACAGAATATGTATTGAGGTTCCGAAAAGCTAGCATTTGAGGATACAGTAAAATCTCGATATACAGTAAAATCTCGGTATACAGTAAAATCTCGATATACAGTAAAATCTCGATATATTTGCCTTCGTTGTAGTGGCTTTTCGTTATTATTGCCGAACTATTCCCCGCCCTTCAGTTTTACATGCATTGTGTCGATGGACGACGAAGGAGAGGTTTTGGTGTAGCCGAGGAAACCCTTTTTGCGTTTGTTTACTTAACTGGTAGAGAAGTGCATTTACGGGGAGTGATGAGAAATAGTTTTTTTGTTGTTGTTGTTCAGTTTGGAGAATCATAGATAAGTCAGTCAGTTGTTGTTTAAAAAAGCGTCTAAAGTACAAAAACGTAAAAAACCGGAAGTAACTGTATCGAGTATTGTTCATTGTTAGGGGAAAGTTTTTAAATAAACGGTTAACTAAAACTCGGCGTGTTTCTGTTATTCTACCGTTTAGACTTTACTCAGCTTGGCGCAGCTGTGTCACCCGCACAAAATACTCATACTTTCAGGAGTGTCGATCTGGGTCATTTGAAGCCGCTGGTGCAGCGACAATGCGAATCAATTTCTTTATAATTGACAATTTTATAATTGCCTTCGCTATAATTGCCGGGCATTTCACACCCCTTTCCATATAAAACGCATGTTAAAATACCTTCGTTATAATTGCCTACAAGAAGATTTCGGTCTCACTCAAAAATCAAAGAGGTTTGCGGTAACATCATCATCATGAGATTTTACTGTAGGTGAAAGTCTTTGTAAAGAGAGAGCCATGAGTGAGCAAAACCTTTTAAACTTTACTCAAGTTGACGAAGAAATTCCGTGTCGATGAAGTTGTTCCCGGATGTTCCGTTGTTTCCGGTTGTTCCGTTGTTTCCGGTTGTTCCGTTGTTTCCGGTTGTTCCGTTGTTTCCGGTTGTTCCGTTGTTTCCGGTTGTTCCGTTGTTTCCGGTTGTTCCGTTGTTTCCGGTTGTTCTGTAGGTTCCGCTTGTTCCGTGTCAGCTTTTTCACGAGAACTCCGAACCACGCCTTTTTCAAATTCACTACTCCTTTTCACTACATAGTCTTTTGACGGGAATAGATAAGCCCTTCAGGTACTGTCAGGTGCTTTAAAGTTTTTTATTTGTTTTCGGCAATAGCTCGGGAAAGCTTTGTGGGTGTGGCCTGAGATTTGACATGTGGGTTTGTTGGAGGCCTTTCCAATATAAAAAATATTTTTAGGAGTAGTCAGGTGCCTGCAGCTGCATAAATTTGTTTTTACGGATTATTTGGAACGACTATTCTGCCTCAGTTATCAGTTACAATGCTTCACAGTCGGCTAATGGCTTCAAAACATCTATTCATTGTACAATGCTGCAAAGTAAATAAATTAAGTATCGGCGTTGATGTATTGATATGTATAAGAAAATAAAGATCATTCCGTGAAGAATCCTCGTCGAAAGAAATGAAAACTTAAAATAAATATAATTTTTACTGTAATACATATGAATCCTGACGAGTTTAGACGAAGTCTCTTCTATAAGCACCGACTATTTGGGTTCCAAGGGCACCATTAATGGTTTCTTCGTTGGGTACGATCGTCTTCGGCTCTAATATCCACATGGTATTCGTTTAAAAAATCTCCACCGATTTGTTAGAATATTCCAGTATGGCACAGAACGATATCGCCGGGAAGTATTTCTTGATTCTTTCTTTTTCTTCGCCATCGTCGCGTTGCAGTATCATAAGTTTCCAGTACAACAAATTCAAGTCACGCCCTTCAAAACATGAAACTGATGGTGAGAGTGATGTCTAGAATGTAGATTTCCCGCTCCTTCTGCTCACTCTCCATCCCCCTTACAGCATCGGTTTCTCTCGGGAGGGATCCTCCTCCAAGTGGACGTCAACATGAATCTCATACAGGGACCAGGTGGAAACAGGCTTCAGGTCGTGCGAATTGCTCGTCGTCTGCAGTGCGCATCGCTTGCCACCCATTTTTAACGTTTTACATCCGGGTAGGAGCCCCTTCAGGTGGAGATGCACTTTCATTACGCTCCGAATCCTGCTCCCAATTAAACTTGAAGAAGTCAGACCTTGAACGAGACTTCCGCCTGGGCGAGTTGTTGGACGCCTGGTGCGACACGTTCAGCGATAGACGAAGCTCGACTTGAGACTGGACCAGGGGAGCACTGATCGGCCATGTTGGCAGAACCCTGGCCCACTCCAAGACGAGGTCATCTGATATCTGGACAGCTCAAGTATTAAAGAGCTTGTTGGAGGTTTACTGAGCTTATCCCTATCACACTTTAGGTTTCATAGATTGCTTTACATTCTAATCATGGTTGGCTGCGAAGGTCGGTGTTTCATACGTCGCACAAAACATATATATTTGGCAACAGAAATATTCAAAAATGAACAAAAATGAGAGGTTTAAAGGCAGGCGATATTTTATTCAGTTGCTGCGACGTTTGAAGGCAACAAAAAGACACTCAAAATGACACTTGAAACAAGGCAACACGTGGACACTATAACTGCATCGATTTGTGTAATCTTCATAAATGGAAAAATCTCGCCAACCGAATTTAAAATAAACCAAAGCCATCGAATCAACATGCAGATAACTAACGACTTTGAAAGCGGCAAAATTATAATGCACGACCAGCTGAGAAAATAGTGGAGAAATATGCGACTTTCCCCAAATGATATCTGAGACAAACTATGATATGATATAATAGACAACGAAATGATAGCAAGACAAAGAAATCGGATGCACTTTAGTTGTGTACTTAGATCACATTTGGAATGGATTCACGTAATCTTTTCATTAAAACAAATACAATGGAAATAAATTTTGTATTGGCGTTGAGTTATTGCTACTTGCATACAAGGATATGAATTTACTTATCCGCAAATAACTTCAAAACAGGATGTTGCTCTATTTTCCCTGAGTAAACATCCAGTAGCTGTACTTTACGCGTGATGATAAATTTTACGATTATGATAAAGGGATGAATATTGTTCAATTTTTTGCCAATTATCGAGTTTAGAGCATTTTTTTCAGCAGTTTTTAACGCCAATTTTCAGAATTTTGGGCAAACAAATTTTCGCGATTCTTCTCTGCGAGTTTGGGACAAGTCTGATAATAAAAATTGACTTCGAAAACATAACATGACATAAAAGAAGCATTACAGAATATAAAATTCCAAAATCAACCCAACAACAACAACATTCCAAATTAATCAAAAGGAGCGCCTAGTTTGTCCAACAATTATGCCAGGTACCGGCATTTTGCATGATAACTTGCGGTGTCTTGATATGAAAACCATTTAAATGACAAAAACTAAACGGCCTGGCTTTAGTTGAATGTTTAGAGCATATTTTATTTACAAGAAAATAGTACATGAAGCAATCAATGGAGGAAAATTAAATTTGAAAACAATTAGAATAAAATGTTTGCTTGAAAGATTAACATTGGAATTGGAAATACACAAATAGCTCTGATTTCTACTTTTGAATTGAAAAACCTTAATGTTCGCCGCACAGATGACTCTTCAAATCTCGTCCACTGGCGTATCCTTTCCCACAAACCCAGCAAAATGGGACTTTTCCTCGAGGTGATCCCGATTGTAAAGAGAATGACGTAACCCATTTTGACTCTCAAATGTCTCCAAACAGAAGACACATCGTCCCGAAGCAAAGGAATGCCTCTCTTTTGTGGACATGCGTGGTTCTTCCATTGCTTCCTTTCACTGAACTCTCCTCCACAAAGTTTACAAATCTCCGCCCGCTCGCCAACATGAACTCTCAGGTGCCGGAACAAGTTTGAAGAGCACACGAATCTCTTTGGACAGAAGAGGCATTGATGGGATCGCTCGAGCAAGTGGATATGTTGCATGTGCTTGTTCAAATCAGCTCGTTGTCGGAATTCCCTACCACACAAACTGCACGCGTGCTCCTTCACAGAAGAGTGGGTCTTTTCGTGCCGTAGTTTACTAGATTTCTGAGGGAAGGACTTCCCGCAAGTGGAGCACTTAAACGGCTTCTCGGTCGTGTGGCATCTTGTGTGGATTTCTAAAATAGCTGGACTCTGAAACAGCTTCCCGCAAACATTACACTTGTGCCGCTTT
>VICI01002951.1:0-14763 GCA_019593645.1 Akabosia matsudoensis | reverse complement strand
TTTTTTTAGTGTTTTTCCTCCCCGCCCGTGCTACAATTTCAGTTATATAACAAAACTCTCACATTGCTCTGCATTCTTTTGAGAAATCGTAAAATGTTTTCTTATTACAATCACACCAGGTGAAAACATTTATGCGCCTGTTTAAAAAGATGCAGGCTTAAAACTTTTAATAGAATTATATTGCATTTCAAGAGTAATTAGTATGCAGTTGTATCTGAAAAAAGTCGTGCTTGAAGGGTAGGAAACAACATGTCCTGAGATGTTTAAAAGTGCAGAATAGATAAATCACATTTTAAAGAAACAGCCAAGGAAAAGAGACTCGTGAGCTGACAAAATGCGCGGTGATATATTAACCAGAGAAAAAAACGGAACGACACTTTTAATTAATTCAATCACCGTGCTTTTTTTGTTGAAAGACCTGTTTAGGTATCGATTTACTTGAAGAAAAGAAAATAAGATTTTTTGTTGTTTCAAAATATGTATAATAGCAGGTAAGTCAATAAGTGCGAGTTATTCATGATCCTTTCAACAGGATCAAAACTCCTCGCATAAAAAGAAAAAAAACGATGGCATAAGTCAATACAAAACATAGATCATGTAAGGCACAAGTACGAAGACAGCTTCGTTTGCATATTTTTTTTTCATTCGAGCTATAGAAAAGATAATGTTCTTCTTTAGAAAAAGCTAATTGCACTCAGCGATAACAAATTAGTATGATTTTTTGGAGACCAAGCCACACACAAAGTTTTTACTAACATGTTTCACGCTTTCACGATATGCTATAATCAAGAGTTTTATGTGAATGAGCTAGAGTGAGCAGCTAGAAAAATGAAATTTATGACGGATATACAAACTGACAAAACTATATCCCGAGTGATCTCGAGAAATTGGTCGGGTGCTAAATGAGTTTTCGGTGAAATAGGTAATGGTAATGAATATGAAGATGAATTTTCGTACTGTCCATTTTAAAGAAAACATAATAAAAGTCAGAACGATGACTGTAATAATGGCATATTTGTAGCCACTTTGTTAAGAAATATTTACAACAGTGTATTTTCTTGAGGTGCCTCTTCAGGAGGAAAACTAATTTTTGCTGAGGAGGCATGCAGGATGAGTGCCGAGGCTCTTCTTAGTCACGACGAGCCTTTTTTACTTTTTGCAGGGTTTTTTAGAAGAATAGTCATATAAACAGCGCGAGTCATTATCATCACTGTCCTATTGGATCGTTTGGCGAACATAATCGTTAAACATTAAAATTATTTCGTTTTTTACGCCCTTGTACTAGAAAATTCAAAAGAAAATCCATTTACTTTTGTGTGTTGTGAAACTGTTTAAGTGGGTTTCTCCTTCAAAATGGTAATATTGGAATGACCACACAGCAGACGAAAAAGACGAGAGCGTAGGAAAAAGTGCGATCATAGTTACAAAGGCACAAACCACAAACGAATTCAAAGTAACAAATCTCGCTTCCATATCACACACACAAGAACAGCAACAACAACAGCAGGACAGCGCAAAAATTATTTTCAATAAGACACCATATAATAGCTTTTAAGTAAAAGGTTGAAACAATATTTCATTCTGATTTATTTTCCAGATTTATGAGACCAGCTTTAAAAGAATCTACTGCATGAGAGCATCAAAACCAGAATAAGAAAAAAAAGAGTATCAGCAGGTTATCTATTAAATGGACAGTATTATTTTTTGTCTGTTTACAAGAATGAAAAAAAATGTGGACAAAAATTGCTAATGTTTTATATAGTTAAAAAACACATTTCCAACTTGCAATTCAATGATCCAGCCATTCATCACGAGGAATGTGCGATTCAATGATAAATTTTATGTTGTTACCGGGAGGTAAGAAAAAAAATACATCTGAAGAAAAATAGAGAAGAAAGTAACTCCACTCTTAATGATGTTTTCAAGTAGATCGGCAAATCAGAGTGTATATCTGAGGGCAAAATTTATGTGGTGTCGTTTATCATTCAAGTTATACACAGCAGCAGTTTTCCAAATAGAAATTATTACACCTTGAAAACCCAGTTATGAATTTTTATGTGAACTTTACCATAAATTTTGCGAGATGGGGATTTTTGAATGAATGAATATGGAACATTATGTTTTAAGATGAGAATAATTTGAACAAGTGTGTGAGTTTGCCTAAAGTACCTAGACGGACCTTATGATTCTCAAGGAAAATGATGCATAAAGTCTTATTTCCAAATGGAAAGCAATTTTTAGCGGAGAAAGTAATATTCGATACAGTGCATACGACTATTACTATCATTTCATATCATATTAATTCATATCATTTCACAAACAAATAAACTTTTGTAGTAAATCAAAATTAGAATGATCGCGTTAATTTCTGCTAGATCTGCAATAATCCGAATAATCCTGGTTGGTGAGTGAGTAGTATTAACACGTAATAACCCTTCATCGTCGAACTGAGTTTTATGTAGTTTTTCTATCACAAGTCCAGATTCTCAACTCTATTTACAACTTTCACTGGACCGTCTCTCCAATTACAGAAAAATGCTATATTAAGTTGGTTTGGTCTTAGACAAAGGTTTGATTACGCGAAACTATTTCATACACCAAACCAGTTCATCGGTCTTTTTTTACAATCTTGTCCAAAAACTTCGTTATACAACCTGGCATCCAATAATCCATCACTTGTCTTGTCTGTCGCGTCAATATATTTTCCCTTCTTTTAAAAATGCGCCCACCATCAAAATAATTTCATCTATCCATCGTGCACCTCTAAATCGCTTTTACATATTAAACTTTTTTGAACATTTTCTTCCCCTAATTTCTCTCTGATGGTTCAAGGTGCTCAAATCGAGTCATGTCGTGGTCATTTTATCCTCATCACTTTGCTCAAAAATGCTCCGCCAGCATAATCGTCTCTTTTCTTGTCGGAGAAATTCGTAGCGGACGAATATCAAGCAATTGAAAGGAAAGCTTCTTTTTTTACTTTGTAGCAAAAAAAAATATGTCGGAGCACCTATAATAACAATAATAAGGAAATTAATTGGTATGTAATTTAGCAATAGCTCTGCTCGCGCCCGAAAATGTATAAAAACTTTAATCCACATTGCCGGTCAAATCACGATTCCTCGTCGGCGCATCACGACCAAACAAAATATATAAACCGAACTACATTCATCCACCAAAATAATCTGCTTGATTCACCAAAAGCCGCATTAGATTTTTATTGCCATACGAAGAAGAAAAAAACGTTATTTTACACGCTTTAAGAAAGTACATATTATTTTTCTTTGAAAAAAGCGTGGCATGCTTTACTTTCCATGTATGACCTGTGTCGTCCAAATATTTTTTTTTCCTTGTATTTTGCTTACGAAGAAAAAAAAAACAGCAAGTTTTAATGGATATGTTTATTTAATATTTTTCTTCTCAAGGTGAGTGCTCTATCCTCTGTCATGAATGTAAAATGGCTCGATATGCTTGTCCATCTTTACTTAGCTCTTGACCATTAAATAAAAAGTGAGAGGAGCTGTTCCATTATCGTTTTGGTTTTGGATAGCAATGCGAAACGGCATACCATTTTGAACATGAACTGGATTGTCCGAACAATATGCTGACCGCAACAGAGGTTTTTTCTCTTTTTTAAAAAGTAATCGCTCAAGCAAATTAGATGATCAAACCAGAAAACCTGAATGTCGACCTGTGTGCTGCGGAGATGCTACATCCTGGTAAAACGTTTACTCAACAAACCATTAAAAAAATGTTTATTGAAGATGGAAAATCAAATTAGCTCATACAGAGAGAGGGATGAGATAGTAAATGGTCGTCTCTGATCATTTACCTTGTAATCATCTAAACACTTTAAACGGAAATCGGGATTGAGCGATGCCGCCAGTGATGCGCTACGGTCATCACCTCCTACGGCAGAAAAAAGAGTACAAGAAATATATAGTAAGTCAAGTCACTTGAAGAGAATTTTCCGTGGTCTTTACGCACACAAGACACTTGTGGAATAGACCACTTGAAAAAGATTTTTTTTTTCAACTGAGTTGTCGTAAAGGGTAAATAACCATAACCAAATTATTCTCATGCTCGTACAGTTAAAAATGCAGAGAAGAATGTGATTGAGGAATGGAAAACATAGGGTACTCCATCTGAGAAGGATGGATTTTTTTTTGTTGAACAATAATATTTAGTGCGGCACTTTTTATTCATAGTTTGTTAATAGGAAAAGAACATTAAAATATTTTACACTACAGACAAGTACAAGAAATCACTCAAGCCCTTTTAAACTCTGAGAAATTTGTAGACTTGAAGGAGCGTTACTAATTTTGGAAGTAAAAATGTGTACTTCAAGAAATAGTTCGTAGTATTTACGTGATATATCAATTGCAATATAGCGATTATGAAGGGGGTAGCGTGATAGTTTGTTTTGGAGGACAGAATAGGCCAATTGGGTGTAGTATAAAACGTGGGCATTGTGAGATATAAGATGAACTATAGCAGAATCAAACTTATTTCATTAAGAGGCCAGAGGCAACTGCCAAGTTCGTTGTAATAAATAACTGACTATTTTAAAACGACTTGCTTAGATTTTGCGTTGCAATAACCCTTTTAAAAACGACCCGCTATAGTCTCGTATGGCCACGGCAAATTGATTCTTAATAATTTTGTAAAAACCTTTTTTAATGCTAATTTATCATCACTTACCATGTTTAGTAATTGCGTGTTATATTGAAACATCAGTTGGGCTAATGCATTCACATGAAATCGGACACTAATCCGATAATCTACAAAAACGATATACACTGTGCAAAAAAAGGAAACGATACGGTGAGACACTAACAAGATGACACTAAATTTTGTTTCAAATCCCTTTGAGCTGAACCTTTTCGCGAATAATGGTATTATTATAATGCTTGCTATCCGATACTTATGATTTATTCAAACATGCTAAAATGATACTAAGCTTTTTTGTTACAAGATTTAACTTTTTGTCCCCTCATCTTTGATACGGATTACTTAGCAGTATAAATAAATTACACCAGTTTTGTCCTCGTCCATAACCGTTTCTCAAAGACGCATCGGGAAAGAAAAAAAATCGTAAACCACAATGAGTTTCCTTTTACAGATTTCCTACAAATAACAACTTTCTCACGGGACTACGTCTTGAGTAAACGACACGGATTTTTTTAACACTTTCAAGATAAGACGAAGAAGCTCACCTCTCTGGACGGATTTTTATCGCATCTACTCTCATTCATAAAAATAAATGTACCAGATTATTGAGAGCAGAGCAGTGGAAAATTAGTCTAACTTAGCAAAGTCGTAGTCTTTCATGGAGAACATCAAACAGCTTGCGCGTAGGTGTGAATTTTTCTTTTAACAATGAAAAAATCTCATCCACCGACATTCTCCCAGACTTTCATTCAGTTTCTTACTTCGAAAAAAAGATCACTTTTTTACAGCATTCCATTTTTACTCACCATTCAATGAAAAGAGGTCCGAAAACCACAAAATTTTTAAAAAGTTAGTTTTATGTAGGAAAAACGTTTCTTGACACATGAGTGAAAGAAAATTACAGCGATTTTTTTAGCAAGTAGATTCTACCCTACCGCCACTTTGGATTAGTTTGGATAGTTTTTTTGTTAATGCACCTATTTTAGAACAAAACCGACATGATTTTCTTTTTAATGCTTATGAAAGTGTTTTAAACAAATAAGCCATCTTTTAACACGTTTGATGGTGTGGGATAATACACAAGTTTTATAAAATGTTCTTAATGGAGCACTCCACTTACCCCTTCCGTGGATTAATCTGTGGAAAAACAAGTGAGCGAACTAAGTTGGACAGAAAAAACTGAATGAATCATGGTCTTTAAATGTTATAAGGATTTTAAGATTACTACCTGGTACCCTCCAAATGCTCACTCCTATTTTCTTTTTCTGTGTGCGAGTATAAAAAAGTTCATTCATTCTGAAAAAAAAAATTAAATGTTATAAGGATTTTAAGATTACTACCTGGTACCCTCCAAATGCTCACTCCTATTTTCTTTTTCTGTGTGCGAGTATAAAAAAGTTCATTCATTCTGAAAAAAAAACCTTCATAACACGAATTTGATCCCTTATTATCCGATGTAACTTTTTTTTCCTGAGTGCATCATTTTTACAAGAAACGTTTTTTTTTTTTGGTTAGCGTACAAAAGTAATGTATATCACACCTTACCAAACAAACATCACGACAAAGCCGCCTTAAAAGCCAACCCTTTCATATACCATATTTTTTTCTTCTTCTTCTGGAAGATCTCTGGTTTTTTCTCTCTCTTTTTGAATTTTACTCACATACCAGCATTATTGTTTTCGTGAAAAGATGTGCTCTCAATGAAGATTCCATTCATGGGTAGTGGAGTAAGAATCGTGAAACTTTCATTCATGGTTACTCCATGCCAAGGTAGAAGTGTGAGTGTACACTATATCTGTATTGCGCACGAAACACCAACACCACTCCTTAAACTGAAGCGTCCAACGAAAAAAAAAAACTGTTTCAACAACAAAGCATTCAAACTATTTTGAATATGGGGAACAATTTTTTTAAAGATATAGAGTAATGATACTTGTTCAGATTAGTATATGTGTCCAACTGTTTTCTGTAATGAAAAAATGGTTCTTTGAACCATGATTCATTATCGATTTGGATTCATCATGCAAAACAAGACCGATTACAACAATGGAATAACACCGTGTGCATTGTTGAAGGGTGTGAAAAGCAAAGCGGCAGAAAAAAAATATCACCGTGTAATTCTCATCATGGTATTGTCTGAGGAGCAATAATCCTACTATTACACCTGGTATGGAAATATTACAAATCATATCATGCTAGAGAGAATTCAAAATTGTTTCGAATTATCATACGGATAAACGGATGGAGAGATTCAAGTGAATGTTCGCTCTCAGGATAATATGCTTGATGGTATGGTTGCCTTTGAGATTTTGTTTTATTTGTTCATTTTCCGCCTGGGTTAGCCACTATTTTCATTGCACCTCAACTTTTGAATATATAACATGAATTGTAAGTGATCTAAAACAAAGTTAGGTTCCGTTTTGATAAATTGTGTTTTCCACCTACTAATTTTGTTTTAAACTATGTGGGGGTGATATGACACAACGGCAAAGAAGAATTGAAGCGTTTTTGACACGCAAGTTATTTTTCAAAAATGCATTTTTGTTATAGAACTATCGTTTGATTTTTCCAACCCTTTCACTACCTATATTAATCCTGAAGGCTTGAAAGAAAGATTGATCTTGCGGTTATTATTTTCACTCGTTACCCTTGCCCATCCATTTTTGTCATCACTACTCTGGTGAATAATAAAAACATACATTATCACCAGATGTATCTCTCATGCATTAAACAACAATTGAATAAGACATTAAACTTCTTTTTTTAGCTTGTAAATGATGTATAGTTTACACTCAGACAGATCCCGGATCTGAATGACCATGTAATTCCCAATCTGAATCTCTCGCCAGTTGCCTCGTCCACCCAAATGGGATTGTTGGTTGGCTGGTGAACTAAAAACGGCTTAGGGAGCTCATGCGGCGAATCCAGTTTACAAAAAATCTATTCTAAACAGAAGCTATAACGAACAGAGAGATATGCGGCTCTGATATATATTTACA
Organism: Akabosia matsudoensis; assembly: GCA_019593645.1. Taxonomy (NCBI): domain Eukaryota; kingdom Metazoa; phylum Arthropoda; class Collembola; order Entomobryomorpha; family Paronellidae; genus Akabosia; species Akabosia matsudoensis. The sequence goes on along the minus strand of VICI01002951.1, from coordinate 7,096 downwards.
CTTACATTGATCTTTTTTCGTGCTGATGGATGCGATTGTAGCCGAAAGGCTTAAAAATCAACATAATAGCTTGCTTCACCACAAAGCTAAGTTTTTAAGTACAAAAAGGAAAACCAATTGGTGTATTAAGATCATACCGATTTTTATCATACACTTCAATCTCCTATTTTTCAATTCATTGTGCCGCAGGTTACAAATACATTATATTTGTCGCTGCTTTTTTTGTTTCATTTCTCTAAGAAACTATAGGCAAACGCATGCCGATTACCCTTTACAAGGGTAAATCGCCTTATCGGAGAAAAAATCTGATTGAAAGCTCCTAAATATTTACACATATCAATTTCTCCTCCATTCACCTAATCCATCAAGAGGATTTTTGTAAGCTGTCACAAAATTTGACACTAGATCAAAAATTCAACCCACTTGTTTTCATACAAACTTTTTTTTCTTTGTTGAGGTTACTTCTACCGAGTCCTAGTTTTCAACCCTTTTCAATACTTTGTCTTGACCAAACACGCGTGAACATAAAAAAACTGCTATTTTTTCGATAACTTACATATTTGCCTCGTGCTATAAGGGCTAAATACTACTATTTGGGGCTAGGATGAAAGGCGAAATAAGTTGAGGCAAATGTCTTATTTATCAACATAAAAATCTTGAATTTTTAAAAACGAAAAGGTCCCCTTTTCCAAGAATTCCTGAGAGTTTCCGATCGTTTCAGAATGTAGAAAGTCAATCCAACCAATTGTACAGTATAGTTCATGAACGTGGTCATTTTTCTAAAGCAGAAGATCATCATCGTGTCCTCCACGATCATCGAATTGAAGAGAAAGAAATATATTGTGTTATGATCGGAAGAAACATACCGCAACCGCAAGCCTGCTGTGCGTCTGTTGAGTCTAAAAAAGAAGAATAAAGACACTGTTCAGTGAGATCAGTGATAAAAGTAGCTATTGAAACATGACACATCAATTCAAGCCAACAAGAAATGTATATGTAGGCCTTGTTGCTGTTTCGCTATGTGTGAATGATCGACTTAGCTGTTCCTCCGTCTTGACGCATCACCAACACGGCAGGACGACCGACGGAGAAGACGAAAAAAAAGAGAGTTGAACGTGTTTTGTGATTTGTTCGACTTGCTGTAAATAGCCTCGGCTGAATTTGTAAATCATTCACATGATTAGGTCCGATGAACAATGAAAGAATAGATCAGATTAGGAGTGCATGCAAACAGCGAGTGTTCCGCAAACAGAGCCATACAGATCTGCCATTCGTTTGACATCACTGACGATAATGACGAGACAAAGAACGAGAAAACGACCAAAACATTGTTTAGTTTGTATTAACAATTTTCAAAATAGACACACCACCACCGCCATGCATCTCTACAGCTTTGCATGCTGATTTCACTTCGTAGCTTTGTAAACAAAAAATATTTCATATAGGATGCTGTGAGGGCTAAATATATATCACCGGATAAAAAAGACTAAAAAAAGAATAAATGATGCCATACAAAAGAGACTTGATTAGTATGTGTTGTGCGTAGCCAACTTTCCGATTGGATGCCACGATGGGGTTACAGTTTATTACAGATGGATTGATCTAAACTGAATTGGATGAGATGTCAAGCGTATTTTTTACATTAACAAGACCGACTTCACCGCTCGCCGAGTAATAAATAGTTGCAGTGCAATACTTTGCATCTCGTCAGAACGTACAAGGGGTGAATTTTAATGAGACTCGGTTTTTAATTCGTTCGACACACACAGACAAGTACAGTTCGTTGTACTTGTGGTGGTGGGCGCCCTTATATGGAAAAAACGAAAGATCTGAACCAGGAGAAATAGTTTGTTTCATAAGTATAGCACCAACTTTGGCAAAATTGAGATTCAGAACAGGGATCCCCGGCCGATCAAGATCAGCTATTTTTGACGATGATCGAAGGGAAGAGAAGGAAGAAAAAAAAGGGGATTGGCTGTGAGAGAGTTTTATCTAACTAATATATTTTTTAGACAAACAGTTATGATGATTGTGTTGATATTAGTAATACGTATTTTAAATGGATGATCCGTAACGTGGTACAGCAGGGACGATTGACAAAATATACAGAGTGAAAATGCAGAGGTGATTTTCATTTGCGAAGGGAGACTGTGTGGCTGAGAAAACTAAGAAGAAAAAAAGTTTTATAGTCTTGCTCAATCCTTTTGAGTTGTCAAAGATAATACTGTACAATTTATTTAGCCTCTCACAAATTGGCAGATCATACAGAGATGATGATGAAATCATGGGATAGTTTGTTATTCAAAGAACAATGAGTTTTTTCACTGGTTATTTTAAAACTCTTCAAGGAACATGCTTGAAAAAAACACACTTTTGAAGCCTTGGATTTTTTTTCGTTTAAACTTTAAGTGTAGCTTACAAAGTTTGGAATGGGGTGATGTTGATTAAGTGCGAATTAACAGAGATAAAAATGCAATTTACAAAGACACGAGAGGAAAAGAATTGACTAAAGACTTAAGAAGCAGCTCATCAACACAAGCATTTATCAACTTCAATAAGATATACTTCGATTGGATTAAGACTTGAGCTGTGAGTTTGCTTGAAATTGGGTTATGGAACAGTTGGAATTAATGTGAAATACTTGGTATTATAACTGCGCAATCAATTTTTCAAACTTAGAATTAAATGCGAGAAAAAAGAAAGTAATAACATACCAGCTAAATTACTACATACGGTGTACGATATATTATCTCGTCTACTCTCAACTCTCATCAATCAATCAAAGTTAAAAACCACTGCACTCACGCTATTAAACAGTTTACATTGACGTGGCTGCGTTTTTTTTCATACTCGACAATACTTTATTTTGTTTTAATGCAATTTTCCTGATTCAATTAGAGAAGGGGCGGTCTTGCTCTAAAAAAATGTGAACCGCAAGTACAATGTACTCGCATATAGTTTTCCACTTGCCTGGATTTTCGGAGATTTATCTACAAGCTTCCATTTTTCTTTGTGCAGCTTGATAGCAAATTCAATTGGACGACACGACATGACAGAAGTCATCCTTTTTTAGTTTATTGCTGGAAATTTGCATACTACACCAATAATTTTCAACAATTAAGATAACAGCAAGAATGCACGTGTGTATTCCATGAAGTTCCCAGGCAGGACTGCTTTCCGTGCCACATGACACGGAAATATGTTTACTGAGTGGAAATGCTCATTCAAATCTCTTTTTTTCGCAGGACAAGCGCTGCAGTCTCTCGCTCTAGCTTGATTTTACGATGAGTCTCTTGATCATCATTATTTTCATCGTCCTCATCATCTTGAAACATTTGCATAATCACACCAGAAGATGTACTATAGAGTCCGTGTTTCTCACTGATACAATGTTGCGTCGTGGTAGGAGGTGAGGAGAATCAATCTAGGAGGTCTCCCTGTGATTGAAACGAAAATCAGAGAAAACTCTCAGACTATCAAAGAAAACGCTCAAGCTTTTTTGTTATACGCATGTACTTCATTCAGGAAGGTAATCATGCAACCACGAGAAAATCAAAACGATTGTTGTGTCATGTTCGCATTTTAACTTGAGAAACTAAAGCTAACAACGATTTCTCTCGTAATTGCACTTGAAACATTTACTCACTTTAATGAAGACAACATCTCAAAGAGTAAGTTTAGAAATTGTGATCAATTATGAAACGACCAGGCTAGGATTTTATTGACAATATTAAATATGGGCATGAACTCACATGTGCGCGCAAACCGAAAACATTTTCAAACTGTGTAATCGTCATGCTTTAAAGAAACCAAGTATCTTTTAATATCGCTGTTAAAGTCAGTTTTATTAAGAATAGTTAGATAATAAAAGTTTATTCCCGTGGCCAAACTATTCTCTTTTTTGGCTTGTGTGTCTCTTTAATAAGCAAAATACACGCCAAGGCTCTATCCACACTCGTGAATTATTATTAAATTATTGCTGTCAGCAGGTGGAAGCAAAATGAGCAAAAAATTGTAGCACAATGATGTGCTCCCCATAATAACATTTTTTCCACTATTAATAACCAAGCCATTCTTGTGAAATATGATTTGACAGGGGCACTCTAGAAAGCTGGTTTGCATCAAAAACATGTTGAATAATCATGTCCATATGGATAATATGTTTCTTTTATGAAGCATCAAAGTAATCGTAACAGGGAAATTATTGTTTAGGCTATATCTACAAAAAAACAGCGAAATATTTCAAGATTGCTTTCTTTTTTTACCTGTGAAACGCAGGGGGTAAGTGAGCTACCACTTATCACATATTTCTTTTTTTTTCCTAAGAAATTGTTTGACTTTTGAGGAAGATATGGGCTCAATGCATTTTTTTATTAACTTTTATCGTGGGGCTCCTTCGAGAGAAGCTGTCAAACAGTGTTTGTAAAACAATAATGTTCACTTGAACGATATAAGGGAAAAAATGGTTTGCCATGATAAATCTCACACGATTACACAATATATTTATATTATAAATGCTTTTAAAAGGATGCCAGTGCAGATTTGAAGGTCGATTTTACCCTCATAGATGATTATCAGTGTTATTTATGAGCCATGTTTGTGGTGCTTTTCTATCCGTGGTTTTTTTGTTTATACAATAATATACAGTAACTAAATATTTAGCCAGTAAAGAATAGGTACACGTTTTTGAGTTTATTTTTTCAAGGAAACATCATGAAAACTTCATTTTGTGTGGACAACAATGGAAAGTTGTATGCGTTTGTGGGTTAAAATTGAATGAAGAAGCCAAAAAAGAAGAACGAAATGATATTTTACAGCAGTAAAACTACAAAAATATTACAATTTTTTCCTGATTTATATGAAACGCAGGGTGATTAAGATCAGAGGGTTTGAGGAAGAATGTTACGTGTAAATGACCGCAGCAAGCATAAAAGCGAAATATATTACAAATTAGATGAATTGATGTAAAATGAATGTATTAATACAAACTTTAGGCCAGAAACAACATTCAGCACTATTGTCAAAGTTTTGTTGTGTGAGCATGTATTGTTAACATTAAGACCTCGTACTGTGTTTTCAAATTAGACTAGCAAAGAACTATAAGTTTACCGACAGGACAATAGAAATCTTCTGTTTTCCTCTTTTTATTATTAAGAGAAAAATGGGATTTTACGAGGTGGCAAAATTTCTGTTCTTGTATTTTTCCATTCATGGAAGAGGCTTGGAATGAGTTAATACTTGACATTTGTAAAAAAAAATAATAAAAGAGTGTGAAAAATGTAAACATTAAGTTTAAATCTCTGAAGCCTAGCTTTTGACATGTTTTAGTAGCCCTACAGCCCTCATTACTTCCAGGTGGAGGATTAATCTGATCAATATCAGTTTATCCCATCAATGTTAGGTTTTCAGATTAGTATGACTGCCACGATAAAGACTCAATTTCAGCCTGGCTATTACGGGGAACACCTATAGCAAATAAGATATTGGCAGTCTAAATCATCCTTCTTTCGTCAGTTGAATTATAATATTGGCGATTTCCGCAAATGTTTCCTGTTTTCACCGTCACCAGTGAAGAGTGATCGATTTCCGAATTGCCATACGAACAGAAAGGTTAAAACTGGAGAAAGACTTCCATCGGATCCACCTGGTCGTAATTGGAAGTTTTACGTTAGTATTTGTCTGCTTTGATGCGACATGCGCCCATCAACGGTTGCAATCTTACGAGCCTCAGTTTTGTACAGAAAATCTGATTTATTCGTTTCAATAGCCATCAAAGAGTTTTATGTAAACAAATTGAGAGCTTGAATACTATATGCAGAGCTCTTATTATCCACATCTCGGCTTTGGTTGTTTGCTAACTTTTATTTTCCTTGGCAAGAAAGCGTGATATTTTTATTCCTATATTTGTCTTCACAATACACACATTTTACGAAAACGGCTGCGGTAACAATAGCAGTAGACATAACTCTCATGCAACTGACAAAGCTCGTTTTTTTTAAAAAAGGAACAAAATATGTTTCTCAAATGACTGTACTGTTGACTGTATAGCATTGTTACCATGAAAAAAACCCTCGTGGTCGATTCGGAATTCAAAGTCTGTCGAAATGATATATTCTTTTTGTTCGTAAAAACTATAAACTAGCACGAGTATTCATAAGAAGGACTTGCGACTCATTGTCTGCTAAAAGTTAAGTAACCATATTACGCGCTCACATTTAAATCAGCATATTACAGGCACCACACTTTCATGCACCCACACCTGAATTAGGGTTAATGATGTAAAGTGTCATGAAAACGGAGAAGACGCGCGCTCACATATTCCTTCATTAAAGAATCTCAAGCATTCTCAATTATAAACTCAAGACGATAGTCTGTAAACTCAGTCCGCATTTTTCTTAATGATCCCATCCTAGAGCTGATTGAGAATGCATCAGTCTGGAAAAGAATTCATCATCATTAAAAATCCGTACTGTTGTCTTGTCCTTTTTTTTCTCAAACAAGCGGCGGGACTTCAATTTCCTTGCATAATGAGCTTTACAAAAGAACATGGCTAGTTAAATATTTCTTTTAGAGTATCTCAATTATCGCATACCTATCAGAACAATAGTGTATTGTGACTTATTACGGACAACACGTGATTAAACTCGTCGACACAAACATAGTCGCAGAAAGGCGCGATTATGGCCATAATGATGATAATATTTGTGCGAAAAAAATCAATATTTATTTTGAGTGATATCCTTGAGATTTTTCAAGCTATTACTTTAACACAATCAATTAAAAATCAGAAGTATTTTGTGCCTGAAGCTACAAGTTTAAAAATATGTATGTGTGAGTGCATTTCAACCAAAGACATAAAAAATCAGCAACAAATACACTCGTGGACCTTCCTCCTTACTCTACTACAAAATCAGTAAAAACAAAACATTCAGGTAATTAGAAACGAAATAAAAAATAGGTTTCAAAGCAAGTACACTGTTTTATTCGGTGCTGGGTGCTGCCACAACCGAAGGTAGTATGCTCAATGACATCACGAGGTCAAGGGGTTAATTCCTAATTAACTTTATTCATTAACTCTAATAGCTATAGTACAGAT
>VICI01002950.1:0-14768 GCA_019593645.1 Akabosia matsudoensis | reverse complement strand
GATTTGCAAGAATCGCTAAAAGACGATTTGCAAGATTCACTGAAAGACGATCTTCAAGATTCGCAGTAAACAAAACTTTTATGATCCATAAATCATGCACGAGACAACCGAATTATTTGAAAATTGGTACCAGGAATGCCATTGAGCAGATAAACATGTGTACCAAATCCCACATCCCTTTGTCAAAGCGTTTCTGAGATTTCGCGATAACGGACAGACAGACGGACAGACAGACACACACGACGATTTCATAAAGTAGCTTTCGCTACTTAATAATTTGGCGACTACGACAAATAGTGTTAACGACCCAGAAATTAAAATACTACCCACCTGTAAGAGGTATACACGTATCTTTTTTAGCTGCAGCCGAGTATCATTCTCCAGTTCTAGTTTGAATGCTATTTCCTCTCCTGGGACAAAACCACGCTTTGAGATAAGCATGTTTGCTTTGATCTTCCCAAATCTGCACCAAACCTTTTTGACTAGAGTAAAGTAGCCGGGCTGCGTAGACATTGGAAACATACCAAGACTGTATGACCTCTGGACGTAAATGTCCCTCTGGACGACTTTATCCCACTTCCAGGGTCTCTTGTATAAAACTTGAGCAGTGTACACAACACCTCCATGTTTACTTGAAAAGGAATTTGGCAAATTGGGCGGTAGTTGGTATATGAAAGGTAGTTCTGTTACTCCTGGTTCGACAACCCGAGTAGCAGTATGATTTCCTATTGAGGATATAAATTTCAAACCATTTTTTTCATCCGTCACCTTTTGATGGAAACGTAACATAAGTAATCGTTAAAGCTATTACCTGGCTGAATCAAAAGAAAACTTTGATTAAAATATGTTTCAATTTCCCACCTGGAAACTAAGCACTGCCTCAAGTTATCCCTTTTGTTACGTCCCTCTTTCCATTGAGTCCAAGCCTTTCCAATAAAAGTTATTGTCAGATCTAAAAATGTACGGGCATGTCAAAATGATATTGACTTCAAGTCAATGCATCAATTTCTCACTGTTAAGTTTCCAATACCTTTACTGAGCTGTCTTGACTTTTCAGAACTATTAATTACAACAACTTTACCGATGATTATGTCTCCTCCTGTGTAAGGCCCACGTCCTCTGTCCAATTCTATTGTGATTGGCATCTTTCGTATAGAAGTACCTAAATGAACACTACTTAATTATTACATGCTGGGGAGCAGAATTCTAAAGGCCCGTTCCTCATCACTTTCGACTGTCTTCGAACTTGTTTCACAGTTAAATTTATGTACGAAATCGGCCCTGCCCGGATTTTTAGGGCATTAAGTTATTTGCGTTTCAAGCATCGCTTATAGCCAGTTTTGTCAAGATGTATAGTGTTTCTATTCATGGAAAATTATTCGACGTGCTTTTGATTGTGTATGCGATTCTAACCCGGGAATTTTACACCTGCCGTTTGTCAGGGCCAGTGAACATGCTATTATGTTTTACTTTGGTAAAAAAACGGCATACCATCTTGATCGATTTTGTTTCGTGCGACTACAAGTTTGTTTCATTGAAAATTGATGTCGGTAGTAGACATATGCCAATGGTAGACCGCTTAAGGCAGTGAGGTCCAGACGGCCGTAACTGGCCGTCCTGCGGTTGGTTATGGCCGTCGCACGGCTTCTTATGGCCGTCGAAGTAATTTTTTTTTCTTCAAAATATTGACGGCCGATTATGGCCGTTTCACGGCCAAAAGTGGCCGTCGCTATTATTTTAAAACCCTATATTTAAAAAATGATTGGAGGGCAATCAAATTATTTAAGTTAATTAGAACACATTTAAACGATCATTTTCATATAATACACATAAAAATCCATCATCAGATTTTCGAGTTATTTACAAAACAAAATGAAGAAAAACCGGAGATTTAATTGGCACGCAAATAAAATAAAAGTTGTTAAGCTTATAACGACGAAGCTGAGAGCAAAAGTAAAAGCTAAGAAAAACAGCTAAGCTTAAAAGCTAAGATAAATAGCTTAGCTTAAAAGCTAAGATAAATAGCTTAGCTTAAAAGCTAAGATAAAAAGCTAAGGCATAAAGCTTAGCTGAAAAGCTACATAAAAAGCTTAGCTAAAAAGCTAAGCAAAAAGACTTAGCTAATACCTGGAAAAAAGGTTTAGCTCGAAAGCTAACATATAAGTTAGTTAAGATATCACTGAACCATGTTTGGGGAAAATCGGCCAAAATTTAAAATTTGCCCTATCTGACCCTAGTGGACCACATCCCGGACCTCAAAGCGTATCCTATTGGGCTGAAAATCAGTAGTAGTGTTTCAAGTGACCCATAGTATCACTTTACCAAGTTAAACGCAAATTGGCCTAAATCTAAAATTTGACCCATCTGACCCTAGTGGATCCCATCTCTGACCCCTAGGGATGACCAAATTATGCTTGAAATCCGTATGATTACTTTTAGTGAGCTACGGGATCACAGTACAATATTTGAGGCAAATCGGCCACAATTTAAAATTCGACCCATCAGACCCTAGTGGACCCCAGTTCTGACCTCTAGTGTTGCCCGAATGGACTGAAAATCAGTAGGGTTGTTTCAAGTGACCCAAGGCATCACTGTACCTAGTCGGGTGCAAATCGGCCAATATCTAAAATGTGCCTTATCGGACCCTAGTGGGACGGCCAGTTATGGCCGTCTGGACCCCACTGAAAGGGTCGTTGCATGTTTTTGCACAATATAGAAAGCCAAAAGCGTATAAGCAATGCTTGGAGGTAGTCAGCAATTCCAAATCAATATTGGACTGATTACAATAATACGAATGGAATGACATGCAAGCCAGCAGCCAGCTCGCACTGTGAATGGACATTACAGCTTTAAGAGGTTACAAAAGAAAAATGTTTCAATAGCATACATATTATATTGATTAATGTCTATCTGTACTGACCATAGTTATTTGTTCATATTGACATAAACTAAGTGCGTTCTATTGAAAGCGCAACACAAATGTAAACACATTCGCACAAGGCAACAAAGCATTGAATTTTTGTGAGAAATAAACCGGAAACTTATATCGCAATCATTCGTTTTTTACTTCTGTTTCAAGCATCATCATCGTTATTGTAAAGCGCACCTGCAATGTCATTCGTTCCTTTCAAATACGATTATAGTTTAAATGTTTTTAGCATATGAAGAAATGCGAGTGAAGCCGACAGATGGTACTAGTTGCTCCTTTTTTACTTGAAAACAAGTTGATAATTGTTTACAATGAGACGAAATACGCCTATCGCGATGATTGAAGATGTGTTGTATGAAATATGATTAACACATCGATTTGAATGTATGCTTGATTTGATCGTTATTGCATAAATTAGTCTCTCAATGAAGATGAAGCTCAGTGCGTAGGTTCCGCGTAGCGGCACAGTTAAACATCGCAAGTACGTAGGTAAGAGTAGTAGGGCGTGTCGTTTCATCCAGTACCAAAGATACATGCCTATCCCTATTTATAATCTCAATTCTGAATCACTCTGTATGAAATGATTGTCAACGGCCTTGGTGTCTCGTTCGAATGTTGCGCGTACCTCTCTTTGTATTATATTTCATGATGTTGCAAGCCTATGTCCTAAGCTAACAAAATTATTGTGCTCATATCCAGTTTCACCCTTTTTCGTCTCGTATACCTTCTGTCGTACCTTTTCAGAAGGGTTTAGGCAAGTGAAAGTGTCTAGCTCAAGTATTGTTCGATTTTATTGCGAATTACTTGTACATAAGATTGATTTACGATGTGTACGGGTATGTGAATGAAAAACTATTCGTTATGAGACAATATGATAAATTTAACTAGGCAGAGGAAAATGACTAACTCCTTACAGGTGCATACAAGCGGAGCATATAATTATCCAGCTAGAAGATGAGTGGCCTTGTTGCAATATCGCTTTCTCAATCTCCAAATTCTCCCGAACTCAAAATTATTGAGAATGCGAAGATTGAAAAATATTTTATGTTACATTTCAGATTGAGTTTCCCGAATAGTACCTATATACCAATGACCTATTGGTTCTTGTAGTAGCATCCATGTAACATAGTCATCCTATGTTTTAAGCTTTTTATATATACACAATGGGTGCTCATTATGTACAAAATAATATGTTAACTTTATCGTGTCGCAGATAACTCAAATCGCTAAGCTAATCGATATGTCGTTAATAGGTAAACAGGGAAGAGTTTTAAGGCGGAAACATGTAGCAGGGAATATTTCTCACGACAAGTGATACATGATAATCTAAAACTAAAAAATTTTCATAAAATGTCCAATGATTCATATGGATTGAAGCGAAGGCGAGTGACTTTGCTTACCTGCACGCTTCGGTACGACGCATACAAATAGAACCTGTAGCAGTGCAATAATTACGTTGGACTGCAACGCAAAATAACTTATTCTTTTTTTTTCTCTACAAGACTTGTAATTCACCTACTTTAACTACTGTCGCTGTGAAAAAGAATTCCCATCGTACACACGCACAACAAATTTCTTGTGCCCATACGAATGTATGTGCGACTAGGGCAGTAGTAAAAATGTCGGGACTTAAAAGTAGCGAGTTCAATGCAAGAAAAAGAATGCATCCGTAATTTTTTTCTGTTTTGTTTCAATGAAGCAAATTTTGTTAGCACTAAATGTTATCAGCCGTTTATTGTTGACAAGTTCCCTACTCAACCCAACCTGACAAGAGAAACAAGGTGACTTATAAAAAAACGTAGTACAAGTCACAAGTGAGAGACGGTTGTGGTATAAAATATAGTAAAGAAAAATACGTTTTCTAAAGACTCAATGCTACGTTATTGAATTGAATCGTTTTAGAGCATTGATAGATTTAAGATACAATATGGGTAAAACCTTGTACATGACAAAACTTCATTGTTTTATAATTTGTCTCTTTAACCCTCAACGTATGAGGGAATGTTACATTATACAATCTATTTTTTATTGCGAAACTGTTTAGGGTGGCATAAAGTTATATCCACAAAAAATGTATTTCGGCTCGATCCTCTCCTTTCTTTCACAAGAACGGTTGTAAATCCATATTCCTTGATTGATACAAATTGAATTTATTGATCATCTGATTTGGTTATCGCCATCTGTAGGTAAATCATATTTTATGTGGGGACAATATGAATACCAAAATACCAAAAAGAAATAATGACCATTCACCTCGCAAAATTGTTTTTCAATTTACATTTTGCAAGTTATCATAGTCCTCTAGTTTGAAGTATATTTATCAGAAAACATAAGATGCTTAGATTCTATTGTCTAATAAGGCTACTACAACGAAGTAACAATCTTTATGTTTAATGCATAAGAGCATTTAGTAGCATACCTCGTAAAAAAGGGTCTGCAGAATATGGAACATTTTTCAATAAAGCCTTCCTTCTTCAACAATGAAGAGCTGGCAACAGGATGTAATTCAGTCTATTGTGGGTTGATATTCAGTGCATAATTGCGTCCGTTGTTACTCTCTGCATTATTTTGCACACAAAGCTACATCAGATAGTAGGTAACTAAATGCAGTAGTCAACTATATAGTGTAGGGCTTATCAAAAAATATAATAATTGTATTAAATACAGCGTAAAGAGTGAAAAAAAACCTTCAGTCTCTGTTTTCCTTCGATAATTTCGTCGTCTACACTTATACCGATGATATAGGTAGTATACCCACTATACAGATAAAACTCGGAAAGGGAAGAAGTAGCTTTTAATAAAAAAAAGCGTCGGGCTGAAAATGTATGACAATCCAAGATTCACACAGAAATCGTGAACTGTTGAGTGTAATGTAAAGTAAGGCATGCCGTTGAAAGAATGAAAAAAACTGTGCCAACCGATTCAATTCATTTACGTACGACGGTAGGGCCCACGAGGATGGCTTTATAGTACTATCAACCGACACCACGTCGAACAGCCTCTTGATAAACCCTTGCAAATAAGTGACTCAACTTACTACTAATGAAATGCACTAAAAAACTATATGCAAAGTCTCGACGTGGCTTTTTAAGTAAATCACTGCTTGTCGGATATTATTTTATATAGTGCCTTTTGTATCCGCCTTGTGTGAATTTTCTTCCGTCCTATCAGCCAGCGATTTTATTTGTTTGTACAGCATGTCATATGCCTCTATATTCTGGGGACAAGAAAGGGCAATGAAAAGAAGTTTTTAGAATGGTGTTTTCTATTTTGTTTGCACACAAAACAATGAATTTGAACAAAAACAGAAAATTTTGCTGCATCGTCTATATAAAATTGAGTTTCTTCAGATATTCCCTGATTTTTTTATTCTCTAAAAAATGAACCGTTCATCTCAGATCTGTCATGTGGAACACTCCGTTTCTGGTCTGAAGTTGAGAGTTGCTTGTGTAGACCTAGCAGGGTTTTGATGCTAACGATGATTAAAGATGATGAAAGACTGCACAAGCTTTTATAGAGCTTCAAATAATACGTTATGGAGCATGCCGGCGTCGTAGGTAACACTTTGAAAAAGTATTTTTACATGGTTTAGGTGAAAAAACGAAGGAAAAAATCTTCACCGGTTAAAAGTTGTGTTGGGTATTTACCCACCTTAATTTGCGGGGTATAACTTTTACCTTATCTAGGTAGGTGTAGACCTAGGCGAAGTAAATTGTGTAGACGTTTATACCCAGACCTTTAAGGAGGATTTGTGGGGTATTACTTGTTGGTGACATTATTTGTCCTTTCATGGTTGAAACAGGATTAGATCGGAATTACAGCCACTATATCACACAAGTGCAGCTCGCAAAGCGCGTATATTTAATGAAATACACCGGAAATACTAAAGCTAGTTGAATAGGAAGGGGGCAATCCCAAATGACAACGACATGACGAAGGCAGCATGGCTTAAAGCTGATGACACGGAAAATACACTCGAGTATTTAACAAGAAGAATTAATGCAATTACATTCTACGAGCTAAGGTGTTTTGCTTATCTTTTGGGGATTCATAAGAAATCCCCATTTGTGTGTTTAATCATCAATGATACAATTAAACACCCTTCAAATTTACGCACACACACGTAAGTATATAAATATGAGCGTTTGGTGCAGTACATACGATAAACACGCATCAAAAACAATTATTTCGACATGAAAAAAAGAATTTGCTGATATAAGCTACGACAGTACATTTCTGAAACCGAAAGTCAGCTTTGGGTGAAATGAAGCCAATAATACATGTCAGATTGTGTTAAACAATGCATGGAATTTCACCTATTTTCGGACCCTCGTCTCCGACATAATAACAAGTACAACCGCTGTATCGCGCCACATCTCTTCCTTGTGGGGATGCGTTTCTGTCTAAAAATAAGTTTTTAGAATGAGCCAGACAAGCTCAGCTGCATTCAATCTGTATTATATGTTTCTTCTTTTCAATCATGCATATACGTCACTGGTTGCACCTGCGACGATTCATTGTTTTCTACATCAAGGAATAAATTTTGATGTGATCTTGCACAGGTTCGAAACGCAGAAGTCAAAAGCAATGGCAATGGTTTTGGTATCTCGTAATTTAGCATTTTCATCTTCGCACCTTTTAAATGACTATGCAATCTCTTAAAATGAAAATCTACCCTTAAGATGGCTAAGACATGAACGCACACAGCACCTAGCTTGCCTTGAGAGTTTGCAAGTGCGTTTGGAAAGTCTCTCATTGTTGAAGGATTGGTGAGCATGTCTGCAGTAGAGAGCTATCGCCGACGAGTCTCTCTTCAAGCCCGCATACGCACAAGTAATCAAGGTGTGCTTACGTTTGCGCTATAGAGGTGCGATAATGTTATGTTTGAACAGCAACAATATTATGTGGTAAAGTAAGTTCTTGCGTCTCAATGGATTGTCTTGCTGTTGATGCAAGCAAGATGCAACAAAGAATATTGTATGTATTTATATACATGATAGAATGCTAACGCATGCAACCAAGTTAAAGAGTAAGTTAACTCTTTCCCTCGTTGAAAAACTTACCTTGCTTTCAGTAGTGATCCGTACACCTGGGACCACACTTCCTCTGTAGCCCATATTTTTATATTATGAACTTATTTTCTATTGTTTCTTCAGGATCTTCCCGACGTGACTGCATGTTTTGTGGCACAGCATTATCGTCACAGGAAATTCAGTTATTAAGTGATTTTTCAACCTAGGTGTGTGTGATCCATGTAAAAAAAATAGGGAATGAAAAATGGTTCTTGGAACGGATTCCGTAACGTTTCGAGTTTTACTGGGAATAAGTGATATATTGTGAGACAGTTAAGCAAGTCACCGTGCGGAAAGTGACCAAGTGACTTAATTTTTGGCACGAAAATCCTTACTTGAAGAGTTTTTTTGGAACGGCTCATTGTAAAAGGCCGAATAGTGGTTTGTGACTGTGTGTCACACTGACCGAGTTACGGGTCTGGATACGAGCGAGTTGGTTTTATCTGGAAGAATAAACAACGGTGGGTGGTTTTGAATTCAATGCTATAACTTTATGTCTAACTGTGCCTTATAGAACGTGCGGTAAAAACAAGTTGGCATCTAAAGCGAATTTGAAATACATGTTTCGTTGAGCACGGTCCGTAGGTATAAAAGTTTAATTATAGTTTACCTGATAAAGTGCTGGAATAAATATTTTTACGATAATTTTATGGTTTCTCTTTTAGAAGTGCAGTCAAACTGTAAAACAGAGTAGGATGATTGTGTATTCTAGCGGATATTTTCAAATTCCGGTTTATTGTTACTTGTTTATGTTTAGCTTTTTAATTGCATCATTTTCATCTTTGCTACTTCCTTTTTCATGAAAAAAACCTAATTATAGGCGATCTCTTTTCTTCTTTTAAAAAATCTTCAACCACCTTTAAGAATTTTGAATGAAGTAATGCTTTCATGATTCTATCATATTAACATGATTGTGGTTTGGTTTCGTCTAAAATATTTTTATAAACAATAGAAATAACGAAGCACAAATCTTCTGTGGTGCACTCACACATGCTATATAATTCTGGCAGTTTATGGTGAAAAAAGTGGTTACAGGAATTTGATTATCTAACCTTGTCTAATAAAATCGTCTGAAGCTGACGTATTTTTGAAGAAGAAAAAAAAATGAGAGGCAACAGTAGAAAAGTCAGAAAAAATTGGAAGTCGTACACGGTAGTACCTTTTACTCATGCGCGTGTACTTTTTGATTCAAGTAAAAACAGAGATTCGTAAACCAGTACAGCAAAAAAGAACAGGAAGGATGTAGTACGCATATAATTTCTTCAAAACTATTTTTTATTGTATACTTACTTTTTGCTAAGACGTTTTGATACAAATACCTACAAGCTGAGTGTACGTATAATAATTATTGTTTCAACAGTCAGTCAAGTAATGTTCTTTCGAGATTTGCTATATTTTGTACCCTTACCTAGATCAGAAACAAAGCTTATTTTGAATTTTGCCAGCCAGTGAAGCAAGCTCTATTTTTGAACTTTTCTTATATCAACTGTAGTAAGCGTTTTTTTTTCTTCTCAACTTCTACCGAATGCTTACGTGATGGATGAATCTTCGTGTAATAATTTCCAATGAGTGAATTTCAAGCTGTAAAATATAACTGACCGGTCAATGGTACTCCCACATAGTATACTTCGCAATACAAAATGCCTCAAATTCTTGAAATGTAGCAGAAAAACATAGCACTGTATTGTACAGGTTTTTAAAAGAATTAAAATCTGCTTTTTCGCAGTTTTCAAATGTATTTTTCGGTTAATACGAAAAATAAGATGTTTGCTTTTCTTAAATTTCGGTCGGTAATGAAAATGTGGTTATCAAAAACGAGAAAAAATCTATCCTAGAATATGGAGTACTCGGTGCTGCAGGGTTTTGATTGTACTATTGACTGTATTGCGGTTATATATGTTAATCATATTCTTTCATACATACTGCGGGTCATATTATCCTGACTTTTTTGTAGCTCCTGGCTAAAATATTGTAATAAATAGAAACTATGTGTTCTTTAATGGCTAGGGTAAATTACATTTTTTTACCGAATGCATATTATAAAATAGATAATAGATAGCTTTGAATCTTTCTTACAATTGATTTTAGGTCGGCGGGTGTAATGTACCATACTATTTGATGCTTGCTTGGGGGTGCCTGTAAGAATTGTTCACGATACAAGTTTTTAGTAACGATCCTTTGAAATCTGTAATGGACATAGGGAGAGCAATATAAATGACTGGCAAAGATTGTACCCAGTTGACCACAAGAAGATGTGTAAGCGATGTGCGTGCGTAATGGGAGTTTCCTTAACACGACATGCAAATCATATTCAATCTTGCATAACTAAATTATGAATCTATTTATCATCTCAACTTGCAATTAATTCTTTTTATTATGTTATTTACATATTTATTTTATTATTTTGCAGCAATCCTCGTTCCCAGGATTGTAAAAAAGCAACTCTGTTGAAGCAATGTGGGGGCACGACCCTTGCATCGGCCCTTGTTTCAGTACATCCAGCCCATCTCTGACAATGGACTACGTTCAAGACAAAAATTGTTGAAGATTTTCTGTAAATTAAAATGCACTTGTGTTATTATGAAAAGAAATGTTCTACTGAATGACAACTTGCACATGGTCTTCTGTGACTGAAGTGAAGTGTGGATTAGTAATAGCCGTGAAAAACTGATACAATCAAGAGTTCTAAGTGTTCAAAAAATTTCTAAAAGAGCAGAGAGATATCAAAACAATTATCAAAGAATCACAACTGTCCTATACAAAAAGCCCTCCTCACGATGGGGTGGTCAAAGTTATCTTTACGTTGTGATGATGACGTTTGGGACACAAGGGAAAACAGGGCTACAATGACGCGTCAAAAAATCACAAACAGTAGTAACAGTTTATTTGGTACAAAATCGTTACGTAATCGTTATTCAGTTTCTGCCCGAATAAGAAATGGGCAGTTATCGTCGTCTTCATCGTCTTTTGTACTCCTTCTTCTCGTAACTTTTGCCTACATTGCATGCACATTTGCGGATCCATTGTCTCAAGGTAAGACTAACCCTTACTCTAATTGAAAGCTACTCATCAGCGAACACGGAAAGAAAACAGTCCACGGTCGTCCGACATAAAAACCGGCACTTGCAGTTCGGCTGATTGATTAATTATCAATTAATCCCCACTGCTCACGGCGGTTGCACCTATATACCTCTTGACTCGAGTTATTTTGTGTCGTGATATTTTTCAACATTAATTGGAAATGAAGATGCGCATCGTAATTTTAATTTACGTAAACTTACTGCGAAGCTAACTATCTGTCATCTTTCAACTAGGCTGAATTTCCATTCAACCCATTCATTAATTAATCACACCAAGTTCATGAGCACCTGTCAGCATTCGCCGTAAAAAGATGTGCACTGTGTACAGGCTTACAAATACAGACAACATCCCTGGCTGGCAGTACCGTATCCACCTCTTCTCATTAAAATTTTCGGTGGTAATTGATCGGTGATCATGTAGCGTGTAGCTTCTGAAAATATGCGTTTTCATCGCAAATTCTTCATTCTCACAGTCTTGATTAAAAATCCTCTACATTTTGACTGGCTTCGAGAAAAAAAAAGTCTTTTCATTGTGAAAAACATTCCTTTTTATTGAAGTATCTTAAATGAGAATCTTCTTATGAGTATCTCTCAATCTATCGCCAACAGGCATGTGTCACTTATGCAAAGAGAAATGTTTCCGTCATCAATCATCAAAGTTGTATCACTCACTACAGGACACAAGAAAGCATAGAAAGTCTGTTTTACCCTCTTCGTCTTCTGGGCACCACGGTGCTATAGCTATACTGTAATTGTCAGATGCAAGGGAATGTTAATCAATTTATTACTTCGCAAGATGAGATAACTCGGGGCGTTATGTCGCCAAAATGAAATTTGAGTATGAAAAACCTTTTGAAAAATATCTAAACACAATGAAAAGACAATGTTTTGATTGTTGCGAAAGGGAAGTCGCGAGTCGGGGGGATTGGACAGCTCTTTTGTCAGTAGAAATTCAGATAAAGAACAGTTGTTATAAAGTTAGACTTCTCCACACATTTTAAAATTAATTTAATTTGCATTTAATTTGCCACGTTGTTGCCAAATTACTACATCTATATAATGCTACTGTGCCAATGCATATGATAATTATTTGGCAATACCCATGGGGCAAATATGTACAGGGACCGCCATAAACAAGTATCCTTAAGCTTTTATGTTTTTTATTTTCCTATGTAGGGTTGTTTGAAAAACGCCATAAACAAGTATAACAAGGGAACTCAAAAGTTTTCGTTTATTTTTACTAATTCGATTTTATTTGTCTGAATTATGTTGTCCTCATTTCATACTGGATTAAAACTAAAAGAAATGTTATGTTGTTCGCTCATGACAAAATCAAACGAACCGTTTTCGCGTTTTCTTTTCTTTGAAAAAGATTTGCTGCTCGAACTGCGAAAGAAAACGCATTGTGTTCCCTTTTCCAGGTGCTCAAACTCGAACCACGAGTCGAAGTTTGCAATGAAAAGTAAAGGGGTACTTGTTTATGGCTTTTTTCCCCACATATGAAAATAAAAAACATAGTAGCTTAGGGATACTTGTTTATGGCGGTCCCTGTAGATAGCTCTTATGGGCAAAATGTAATCTTTCACTTAATCAAGCAGTTTGATCTTGATGGTCAAAAATCAAATTTCAAATAGCCGAAAATAGAGAATAATGCAGTAATCAAAAAGTTTAATCGATGTGTTCGACTTTTAATCATATACCATTAACATCACCAAATGGCAACCATGCTGGTAATAGATTAAAAGTGTTTCAATGTTTTTTTCTTAGATTTACATGATACATATTCAGTGGTTATTATTACATTCAGCAGATGAGAATCAGTCGTAGGGCTAGTTCACCTCGTTATGTTTGACTGATTCAGTCCTCACCTTGTGATTCAAACTTGCATAATATTGTTCTGACTTGAGCGTAACAATTCAATTTACTACAGAGCTTCTTGTATCAGGAATCAGGACCTACTTAGCGTATTTGCAGTGGAATGGATTTGATTGCAACGCTCACAATCACATTATTATTACATTTAGCCTATTGTTTCCCTGCGGTAATGATTAGGAAATATCTATTTAAAAATTTGATTTCCTCTAATCAACAAAATAACAATTAGACTTCTATCCTGTTATAAAAGCTTTTCTCTTTGGCTATCAATGGAAATCGCTGTTGAAACAATTTTTGTCACTGTTAGGCCGACTATATAACGAATCCGTGATATTCGCAGAGAGCGATAATATGAGACGTGACAAAGTTTTTTTAATACATAAATAATAGCCCTCGTAAATACTCTCATTTTCTATAGGTGTTGTGCGTATAAACCAAGCTATCAATGCCCTCACCCCTAAACCCGTTGACAGCAAAGATAATTTCTGATAGCACTCTTCTATGACGTAGCATAGTTAACCTTTCGTGAACCACATTGTCCGTTCATTGATGCAACAAAAGAATCTTAAAAAAGAAATCTGAACAATGAAATTTAAAGAAGGGAAGGGTATACAGACTTTTTAGCTGCCCCTTGAGTAATAAATAATGAGCCGAATAGTTTTTCGTCTCTTCTGCTCACTGTTAACAAACTTTGATTACTATTATGGCACGTAGTCTATGTACACAAGAGTCATTAATAAGAGAGACTGTTTTTTACACGTCGCATGCAAATAAGGTTTCGCTGAAGTCAACAGCCAACAAACCCTTTGTAACAACGTCATTTTAATAACGCCAGACCAGTTTCACTCTCTGTACAAAAAACTCCTCCGCCACACGATTGAATGGATGCAACAAGTTTAAAACTTTTTTGCAATGCTTCTGTAAGAGTCGTTTAAAGGAAAGATTATTACTTTTTATGATTACTTCAATAGTAATAATTACTATGTGTGTACCACAAAAACATGGTCATTCATAGATTTGCACATCGTTTGCTTTTGAAAAGAACTAAGCCAAGTTAATCCTTCTCATTCATGTCCTGTCAGATATATGTGGATTTTTGGTGAAGTGGTAGGTATATAGAATGATCGATCAATTTTCGGCACGTCACTGTTGAGTTGGTCAATCAAGGAGTTTTTACTTTCGTTTGCGTCGGAAATGATTACCTGCAAACTTGAAGCACATTATTTGCTGAACGGGTAGTTACTGTTTGTGTGTGTGTGTAAATGCACTCCAATTTCTGTACAAGATATCACTCAGGTACTATGTCAGTGAGGCAACAGGACACAACATGAGTGCTGATGATGATATTTCGTCTTTTCAACTATGCACGGTGGCAATGCACTTAGCTGTCTTGATGTCATCATTGATCAGTATTCAAAAGAGATTGCTGTACAGTCACCCTTGTACATGAAGTGTTGGACTGTAGGCTGAACAAAAGAAAAAAGAAATCCACGCTTGAAAGTATACGTAATACCACCACCTTAAACAAAAGGAGCAACTTTTTTTGTGACTTGATGTTGTCTATCACGCTACATTTTTCCCTGTAAGCTAAAGAATGTATAGTTTTCAATGATTGATGACATGCCATATAAAACTTGTAATGGTATACACGGCAGGTTGAAATGCTTATGGAGGGTCATCTTCTCATAAATTAATAATCAAATTTCAAAGTTCCCACAACAAGATGATGTGGTAAATCTTTTACTTTCCTAACAAAAGTATAGAGTTCATCGTTGATTTCAGTATCATTATCACACATGGAATCTGCGCAAG
>VICI01002949.1:0-14772 GCA_019593645.1 Akabosia matsudoensis | reverse complement strand
GAATCCAATAATAAATTGCAAGAAACTGAATTCTTCATACGTAAATTTATCCTAAAAGAAATAACAAGTTACCTGCACATTAAATATTGCAAAAAAATACTCAATAATTGCACTCAACCAGATAAGCTCGACAAAATCAGGGTCAGGTAAAGTTCTCAAACTTCAAATCACGTGTAACAAAATGTATCATTGACTGCTAAACTTAGGTTGTTCAAATGTCACCATTCTGCCAAATAGCCTCCAAGTAAATTGATACATATTTTGATGCTGATTGTTAACTTGGGCCAGAACAAGTGGACATGATTACATGTTCCAAACGTCCTCACACTAATGTCTATTCTTTGATTGATTTGATCGGTAAAATATCCATGAACTATTCAGCGTAAACATGTAGAAGCTATCACATCATTATTGCAACAATGTCTATTATCGAGGAAAATCTCTCAATCTTTGCAGTTTGGCCCGCCTTTTATTGCTCTACAAATAATGTGCTAGTAATGCCTACCAAGATTGTCAATAATAGAATCACTGACAAAAGGAAAGGGCGCTGTTCTTCATGATTTTGCTATTATTAATTTATTAATGAAGACTGCATAGGTACAATTTGTTACCACCACCTATGAAGATCTAGATTTGTTCAACTCAGAAAAATTGTTTTGTCTACATAAAAACTGGTCCACCTTGCCACAGGAAACTTTTAAAAAATGTTTTGCTGAAAGAAGCAATGAATCTCCACAGGACTAATAATGTAACTTAAAGAATCTAAAAGGGCTGCTAAGGTGTCAAGTCGCCATTTTCAGGGTCTAATATGATGACAGACTTTATATATAATTGTTTTAAGAACGAATTCCAACTTTAACCAGCATGATCTCATGTTTGATCTAAATGCACCTGTCCACATATTCTACTTTTTGTTTCATAAGGACCTCCAGCATTCTGAACCAAATTACTTTATACAAAACTTAGAACAATTAACGATTAACTCATACAGCTATATTCTTCCGGAAACTATAGCATTGGCATAAGCCATGGGCAATCTGGTGAGTTTCTTAGGGTTGCTAAACCTGTCAGAAGTGAAAAATTGTCTAAGACAAAAGATCAACTGGATTTAATGCAGTTGTTGCAAGAAAAGCGTCCACAAAAACCAGCTAATTGCTAGGAGTAATATCTGAAGGTGTGCAACATCAGAATTCTTTTAGGCGTCACCCTTTGCAGTACCAAAATAAAAAGGTTTCTAGATGACGCTGAATACAATTTAAGAGTGGCATGAAATGCCTAAAATACCATACTTAATTTGTTATTGTCCATACAAGGTTGTTTTTCAGCTAGATTGCATTCATGCAAAGTGACAATTAATGTCCTTTTTTTTGGAATATTTCTTTTTGCTCTTGATATTTTTTGTCTCCATTAATCACCCAGGAAGAAAATTGAAAAGGGCTAGTTTTTATCCATTTTGGTCTAAACTATTAAGTCATCAAGTAACACTATATAAAACAATGATTACATGATTCTTACCTAATGAGAATAGATTTCTAGTTTTATGGTTTCTTCTGCTACTTTTGCATTTTGCGAAGCCACAGGCCACCTCACTGGTGTCTTCAGAGCAGTCTTTGTGTGACTTCATCCTTAATCCCGGCTCAATCACAGGTTCAATTTTCTTATTATCTGACATCTTTTCGAGTTTTTGCTTCACACCAATGTCCACACAAGAGACAGTTCTATACCGGGAACCCAGCCCGGTGGTTCCCATAGTTGTAATTCAATTATAATAAGAAATTTTTTCTCCCACTGACCGCACTAAAAACTCTAGCACAAAAATTATTTTTATGTTATCCTCATTCCCACACCATATAAAAGTTGCACTACCGGAAATCGGAAATGATACTCTTCCACGTAATCAAATCACACTAACTTTCTATCGGGCCTTCTTCTTAAGTTAACATTTGCTTATGTAGGTAAAAATAGGTAAAAACAGATCCTCAGATAGACCACAGTCTCCAGCGAATTCTCTCCGTTTTCATGGCGAAGGATGAAATAGGTGGCAAATCGCATACACTCGCTCTGCGTCAAACAAGCAAACTCTGCAGACGCCGCTGCAACAATGACTCCCTTGAATGAATCCACTGTACAAAGCATTCGGACGCTCATACTTTGGTGTTCACAGTTTGGGTGAGCATTGTATTCGCTGTGAGGCACTTCACTTGCGATATGTAACGCATGCACGCTAGCCAAGTTTCAGCCCTGCATGATGGAGGGCTTGCGTGAGAACAAAGTTGGGTATGTTCACTACAAACTATTCATAGAAAAGACGGATCATGTAAACGTATGTTTATACTATTGATATGCGCGTCTTTATGAAAAGTCAGTTAGGAATATATGCTGAGTTTTATTTTGTTGAAAGCGAAGTATTAAAGTATAACTTTAATGGTTATGTTTAAATGGACTATTCTTGCCAATAAAAAAGGGCTAGGTAATGTTAAAAAGGTAGTAAGTATCCTTTCGCAATCAAATCCCATATATATTTCAGTTCAATTAAGCCAGTATGGACTTGGGGATGATACGTCATATGCCATACAACTAATTCTATAATTGTTGGGACTGTGTAAAATGGTAATACTGATGAAAATGGAAAACGAGCCCCCTAATCATCATTTTGATATATGTGGTGCTGTAGAGATAATTATTTTTTTGAGTGAAGACACCAATTCGATGATTTAAAACGTGCGAAAATAAAAATATGCGAGGGCATTTGAAATTTAAATGGAAGCGAGCGCATTTGTTTATCGCTTTAGTATTTCATTACACATTATTTCCATCAAGTTTTATAGAATAAAATATTCATGAGAGTTGATGACAATTAAGAATGATTAATTTGATCATAACACACTTTAGAAAAGACGCATCCTTTGTCATTTATTGCTGGTTGTTCATAACACTAAATGCTATAGTAACTGACACTAAAACTTGTTACTCACGAAGGTAGGTATGTATCTACAATGTAGTAAACTCTATTATGATTTGCTGCAATAAAGAGGTTTCGGTCATTGCCAGTTTTCAAGTGGTATCGCAGGGGATGCTTCCGTCAATAATTTCGTGTTCAGTGTCACCCAGGTAACCGCGTCAAAGAACTGTTTGCTCAAATCGGGCACGATATTTTTTGCATGACATAACGAATTATGTATGTTTTCAATGAAAGAGCAAGTCAGAAAATACATATACTTTCAAACAATAATATTTTATTCAATAATTCTTAGACTATGCGAATTTGGTACAAAAATTATCACTTGAACACTACCGTTTGGCTAACAAAAGTCAAGAAGAAGCTATTAAATGCAATTGGAAATTAAATGTTTTGCCGCACTACTTCGAGCCGCCTGTATGATCCGAACATGTAAGTATCAATTAAAGCTTTTTTCACAGACCCAAACACACACCTAGTTGCAGCCTTGGAATGGACAACATCAAAAATTGAAGAACTTTCTTTATAGTAAATATCATTTTTGTGTATAATAATAGTTTCTCCGTTTCTTCATTAAGTAAGCTGCGAGTTATGTATAACTATTCATACTCCCAACTATATTTGATAGTTATGCTTTAAATAAATGAGAAGGTAACCTGTCATAATTAATACGAGCTCTATACATTTTAGGAGTATGCATACCCATATATTTTAATCACGACACACTAGTTGAATCTGCTTTTAGACACTCATCACACATTGTCTGACAAATAATTAGTAGACAGTTGAATTCGTTTCTGCAACATGTACACAATTTACTATGTACAGATTTGAGATTTTTTGCTGGCTCGAGTTTCCAAATATTTTGTTTCAAACTTTGGAAGCTAACCTATCAATTAGTTTTAGTTCTGGATCGCAGACTTACAAAATGACTTACTAAGTTTTGTAACAATCTATTTTAGTAATGATTAACACAAAATAGTTTCTTGTTGATTTTTTGTATTTATAGTTATACGTATTATAATATTATTGACGCAGGATGGGAATTAGAAAGTTTGAGTGTGTTAGGGTATAAGATACACAAGTTTTGAGTAAAAACGGTCTAGACTCTCGAAAAGTAGCTTTCAAGACGATCCATCTTAAAATGCATCTTTCACATACTCCTTTGCCGCCAGTTCATCTTTTAATCTGTAACACTAGACAACGAGTCGACGAGATTCACAAAATGCATTCTTCCAGCAGCACCAATCCCAGCATCTATGGCATTTTTCGATTCATCCACCATCAGATTGTAATATCATTGTTTCACAAGCCGAGTCGATATTCTTCACTGAGCTCAACATACTTTCCAGCAGTGTTACCAACTCATGAAAAATATAGCAACTTTTCCTAACATCATCTCACAATTTGTTTACAACAAATTAGATTTTTTCATGGCATGACAAGAAATAACTCTTCTTAAACTCCTACGAAATTTCTTCGGATATTTATGGAATTTTAGAACTCCTTTTCTTCTAAATATGTGTTCCTAGTAAAAAACATCCTAATCGTAACATAACAATATTAACTCAGTATAATCAGCATACAAACTGTTTTAACCTAGTTAGCTTAAATACAATTCTAGTCTACAATTTCATTCACCCTAGGGATATTCGTTTACGCCTACATTATTTGTCAGCGGCTCCTGCGCCTGTAAAAAGGAACAAAAACACCGTTAAATTAGTAATGTTTGGTCATTTTAGTAAAACTTTTTAATAGTTAAAATAACAACATATATGCATAAAAATATTGAATTTGCTTAAGAAATAAAAACAACAATGATTCACAAATACGTAAATGAAACAAGTAGGTAGGTATACTTGGTTGCCTCAAAAAGATGACATGCAAATGCTCCAAATTATCAATGCAAAATGAAAATCAATCAGAAAATGGTAATATAATTGACATAGCCATCGTCACCAATATTCTGTAGCATAGGAATTATAAGATAAAAACTGAAGCCATTCAAAGCTATATAGTGCTCGTCAATGTCATCAAGTCAAACTTCACCATAGTAGTGTATGAAAACAACTATTCAAGATATGGGTAGGTCGTCTGATCAATCAATACTAACAAAAAGATGAAAATGAAAAAAAAACTATCCATGCCGACAAAATCAAGTTGAAATGAAAAAGGACCGAATGAGTATTGCATTCCATAACCGAGTCAGTCAAACTTACCAATGAAGAATCGAAATATCCAAAAGTCTGTGATGCAATTTGTTTTGTTGTGAGCAGAGAAGAGAAGAGACAGATTTTTATTTCAAATACAAAATCAATACGAAAAATAGAGCAAATTGTAAAAATTCTTGCAGATTTTTTTTGGAGCACAAAAAAGAAAGTTCCCTCAAGAAAGATGATATTTTTGACATGACATAAAAAAAGGATAAAAAATATTTCATCCGATTCAGTTCGCCGCAGTTTCTTCTAGACTGATCTGCCCGTTCATACATATTTAATGCTATCACGAGCGTATAAAAATTTGCGGAACAGATTTGGAAACTAGGTATTTCCTACCTACAGTTCGCCTTGTCATTCTTGTCATTCAAACGACATTTTGCGACATCGTTGCTACAAAAGGATCCTCACCAAAATGAAAATGCTCAACCCTAATCATTTTTCTTTCCTCAGAAGGAGAATATATTATTCAGCTCTGTGTGAACAACATCTGCGCCAACAATGTCATCATCTTCGAAGATGATCATCTATCCTCACACATAAACAAGAAAAGAAACAAATATTTTTGAGTTGTTAAACAACTTCGTCCCTGTCATGTTTACACTATTCCCTCTCTATGAATTTCATCAGGAGACTCAGTACCCTCGAAAGTAAAAAAAAAAACATGATGACGCTGATATTACTGCTGATGCCTTTTCGTTCGCCCTAATGCACTTCACTGGATATATAATCATCATCTCAGTACTTCTCACGAGAATTCATTTTCATTCTTAACGAACCGTTATGCTTTCTTGGAACCAAACACGTTGTCCCTTTCCCTCATCATATCATTTTCTCTACACTCCAACTATTCCTTTTCACAACATGAAAACTTTCCGTCTCAAAACTTTCTCCCAATTTCTTACTGTTCAGCTTCTTGCGAAAAAAAACAGCAGAAAGAAAACCACCCAGAGTTGAAATCGAGTGTGAACAAAATTGTTACGGAAAGATACTCATAGTAATTTCTCAAACATACTGTTTCTGTCATCATCAGCGGAGCTTTTCTTTTGATAAAAACTAAACTTTCATGTTACCTACTAAACTTCCTCGGTTTTGATATATGATAAACAAATTAAAACAAGTTAGTAATGGGATGTTTCACAAAAAAATGTATTGAAATGCATCAAATGAAAGTTAAAAACATTCTCTCTATGATACTTGTTCTCGTGGAATCGCTCGTTCTTTGGAAGTTTGCTTTATGCTCATTCCTTAATTATCATTCAATGGTGCATCTAATACTGTTGCGAGTTTGATGTCCTCAATAAACGCATCCCATAATCCCTATTCTAACTTGTTACGTGCTTATTGTGTAGTACCCCAGCCTATGATGTTAGTTAATAACGTTTTTGTTTACGATATTTTTGAATAACAGTAATCGAGTATCTTGTAGGTTTTGGCACCAAGTTTCCATGGTGAAATTGTAACACTATGTACCCGTAATGTTACCGCGACTTGGAATTTCATATGAAATTTGAAAATATTTTGAAATAATCCTCGTGAAAATTCTTACAGAGTAACACTTGTATGACTATTAGCTCATTCTGCTGTTTTGTACAAGGTATATGTTACACATTATCCAAATCATTATCTCTTGTTATGGCATTATGTAAAAAATGATTCGTTGGGCTTATCTCTCCTATCCCTACTTGAACATGTTTTGTTATTACCTTGACAACTAGATTTTTTTTCTCACTAGGATGTATTTGAATAATTTGCTATTGTAATCTAATATGCGATCAAGTGAAACATTTAGGTCTATTACTTATATTTAAGGATATTCGAAATTTGGACAGATTCGAGGTTCACTCATAATTATAAAATCTCCGATGACCTTATACCAACTGATCACTCCTCTAAAGGTATTCCTATTTGACTCTAATT
This sequence comes from Akabosia matsudoensis, assembly GCA_019593645.1. Taxonomy (NCBI): domain Eukaryota; kingdom Metazoa; phylum Arthropoda; class Collembola; order Entomobryomorpha; family Paronellidae; genus Akabosia; species Akabosia matsudoensis. The sequence continues at coordinate 7,677 of VICI01002949.1, read as the reverse complement.
AAAGATTTAGATTATTAAAGGTTGGTGGAGAAAATGTCAAGCAGTTGCGTGTCAACCTTTCAGAGACAGATAGGGTTTGTCTGTGACGTGTATATACAATTTCAAGTGTTTGCAAAAGTCAGAGCGGAGCGTGTAGATTGCATGGCTGCGTGATTCGTGTTTTTGGCAAGTGAATTGGAGTGTGCACTTCGATTGCAAGTGAATATCTCCACCTCCTCAGTATAAAAGAGGTACTTTTTAGCATTTTCTGGTTATTATTTACAGTATATAGATACTACGTAGGTAGTCCATGGTTTTTTGAATATGAAGTAATAAAACTGTTTTCGTATATGATTTCATTTTTCTGACTCTAAAAGTGGGGATACTGGCGTTGATGAGACTTTGCCAGCTTCGCCAGAGTTCCATGGAAAATGATGGCAGAGCTGAGAGGATAAGACTGTGCATTGTTGTTACTTGTAGTGTTGCTAGCTGGTGATGGTGCACCAGGACTCACCTCCTCTGATATCGTAGCTGGGTAAGTCTTGTGATAGCCACGCGTCTTCTCTATCGACACAGCGTGGTGGTCTTCAGTGGTTGTTTTACGGTAGACAGGATTATCGAAATTCATACTGTCACCGTTCTTTACGAAAAATTGTCGATACAATACCAGCACCACCTGAAAGAGAAAATCATTAAATAAACAAGCGCACAACACAGCTAAGATAAAATAAAATAAACAAAATTACAAATCAACACGATTGAAAAGCTTTATAGGATTGATTACGTACAAGGATAACAAGGACTAGAAGTGCGGTAAGTGTGCCAATCACAATACCGGCAACTGTACCCGAATCAGGTCCGGAAATGGGATGATCTGATAAATAGTTCTCCTTCTCTAGGGGCTTATTGTAACCTATGGAAATACAGAAACAACATTTAAATTATCCAAATACGCAAGTTTATACCCCAAAATAATATCGATAAAAGCTCCCAACCGCAAAATCATCAATAATAATTAGGCTTAAATTTTCCCTTTGATCCCACTTATATGTCATTAAAATCTACATCAAGGCCAATCCCAACCGGCAGTACCTGACTTTGATGCGATAATTCTTTGTACTTCATTAGAGAGCTCAGGAGGTGCCCTATTTGCGTCGAGCTGATTAAATGACCTTGACGAGGGGGAGCCGGGAGGATGATACGTCCTTCCTGATGTAATATTCTTTGGTGGCGCATCTCCATTACTTAGTTCATTTGTGATACGAGTAGCGTCGATCGCTTCAATGGTATCTATTTCCATAAGTATATTGTTTTGCAGCAAGGCAAAAGCATATCCCGTAAAGCATTGTTTAAAAAATGTAAAGAGAAAACGAATTCATTAAAAATTTCATTCCCTTTCAAATCGCATTACTTTTGCATCAATTTTTAAGTGCTCCCAGGCCATGCTTTGGGTATGGACTGTATTTTCTTAGTGAATAGGTAAGTATATAAAAGCTCCGTGAGTAAGTAACTCAAAATTCCCAGCTCGAAAGGCAGATAAAAGGAATGCAGACCAAGTGCACTTACCGGGGTCCGCTGCACAATTTTGACCATCTTCGGTAAGCATGTTTCCATCTGGACATGCACAAGCGATGAGAGGGGATCGCTCGTTGATTCTAGGTGCGGGCAGACACAGGTGTGAACATCGCCCATTTAGAGGAGTGCAGTGGTTTTCTCCATCTGGTTGTCGATACGCATGGTACACGTGCACAGACATCACATGCTTTACCTAAAATAAGTAGCAAAAGATATGAAGTAAGTTAGCATAACCACATTTTCTCAACTGGTATAAAAAAATATTATGAGGTTATGAAACCCGCTTCTACAATATCTACTTTCTACATAAAAGGAATACAAAAAAGAGATATTTTCTTTTAATGAGTTCCACAGAGAGAAAGTGAGTGTATCTGTATATAAAAATGTCTGCATCACTCCCAGGAATTGGGTCGTTCCCATTCCTAATGCCATTCTTATGAAACTCTCTTTTGTACGATTCCTTTTATTACTTCCACTCGTCATTTTCATTGGAATAGAGACAGCTACAAAGAGGATTATGCAAAATAATGAAGACACGGGAGTGGGACATGCTTTAAGAAAATTGAATCCTTTCAAGATATATTTCTCTTTTCGTCTTACTTACCGTGTTGGGGGGTAGGAGAGGTGTTACTTCCTTTCCGTTGAATTTATTCGCCTTAAATATTGTTTCATTTGTCCAGTCAGTCCAGTAGACGTAGTCTTCAAAGGTAGTTATAGAGAATGGATGAGCAAGAGCCTGTGGTGACTGGAGAACTAGGCGTCTGTTTGTGCCGTCAAAGTTACAAGATGAGATCGAGTTGAGCTTTGCGTCCACCCAGTAAATACGGTTTTGCACAAGGTCCAAAGTAAGACCATTCGGCCATTTCAAATTTGTGTTCACGAGGATCTCTCTGTGTGAGCCATCCATGCCAGCTCGCTCAATACGTCCAGGGTTTGCTCCCCAGTCGGTCCAGTACATCCACCTGGTTTTTATTTTCATTTTAAGTAAGAAATGTTTTCTATTTGCTCGAGAAGTTTTTAAAGAAAGATGTAAAGTAATGTTGATAGCAGTAGTTCTGCTTTGATTGCAAGTAGGTACATTCTCTTTTTACTGAAAAAAATTATCATTATCTTGCTCACTCACCCATCAATAGGATTGACTGCTATGGAGCGTGGCTCAACAAGATCGTCCTTGATAAGAGTTTTCCGCATTTTCCCATCCAACTCTGCAACAGCAATCACTTTCCGACCTGAATCGGTCCAATAGATGTGATTGTAGATCCAGTCAATTGCCAGTCCATCGGAATTGCTCAGTCCGTCCTCGATGACTACATTTTTTACGTTGCCCTCGTCTATAGGAGCTCTGGGAAATCAAAAAACAATCTCTTCATTCTCTACCCTCCACCGTCCAGCCATGATCACTTCCACTATCATCATTACTGGTATAACACTCATCCCAACCGCTTTACTAATTCATAAAAGTGCCCAGCTACCAGCATGATTATTTTACAAAATTATTTATGCATTTATTTTATGCAAATCTTTTCTAGAAAACGCCTTTCTTCAATTTTTGAAAAAAAGACACGATCCAGTGTGTTCCATACATTTGTAAAGGATGTTAGGAGAAACAAAAAGTTGTTACATTGTTTTGCTTTTAGACTTACTTGTAAATTTTTCCGTCATGTCCATCACTCCAAAATATCATTCCAGTTCTGAACATGTAGTCAAGGGCACATGCACTCCTTGTACTTTCCACAATCTGGGTCATCTATTGGTCAGAGGCGGGACAGAAATGGGAAAACAAAAATAATCAAATTCCTTCACTTATTTACTTTCCAACTTGCTTTGACATAATGCAATAAAAAGCAATGAAATAAAATTTCTTGTGACACGGCACTGTCCCACTTTGGAAATAAAAGCGACAGCATGCCAGTTCGAAAAAAAAGTACGAGGCTTGTTCTATTCTTTTTATCTTTGAAAAAACAAAAATAGTCACGGCATGGCATAGTATTGAAGGCGTGTTTCAAGCAAACCTGTCTATGTAGTACCTTGAGATGATCCAAAGATATTTTTCGAATGTCGTGTCGGAGAGCAAACAGGAGAGAGGCGTGACCTTCAACAGCTTTACATCTTGTGCGATCATGGGGATCCCTCAGGTAGCCGTCCATACACTCACACTTGAAGGTACCCTTTTCGTTGGTGCACATTTGGGAACATGTTCCGACAATTTCGCATTCGTCAACGTCTAATCAACCAGAACAAAAGGAGAAATAGAAATGAGTTTTCCACAAAAAACAACCACAATCGGATTCTTGCTGGAAACATCCACTCAAGCTAAACAAATTTTAAGCAAGGCAACCCAGAGCATATTTTCTTGTCTCGTTTTCCAATCCAATCGTATTCCTATTGGGAAAACCAATTTCAATGGAAAAACAACTTTCCATTCATATATTTCTATACTTAGCTTGTTATTGTTATGATTATTATATTGCTTCGTTTTGTCGACTCACTGACTAAGCAAAGTTATTTTCATCGCACAGTTTCCCTTTCAACTGGGGAAACTTGGGAAATGATAGAAAGCAAAGCCTGACTAACATCATCAACAAGCTCAATGCACCGTGCCATAATGCTTATTCTTCGAACCGCCAAACCAACTTGCTTGTCTATACTGTGCAAAATTTTCTCATTTTTATCTTCCTTGCGCTCATCATTTCACAAACATTACTTACTTTTATTACCCTATCCAAAAACTAAGAAAAGAGAAAATAAGGCATCCACCTTCTTAAGCCATACTACCAAAGTCGCGTACAAATTGCACGATTTTGTTTGCGGTGCCATCTACTCTTTCTTGTTGACGAAAATCTCAGATATTTACGGATTTCTTCATAAGAAACTGTGCCCAGTATTCCATGAACAGCACCCTTAAACAATCTTTTCACTTGTTTTTCTGGACTGTAGCATGAGTTTGCTCGCTCCCGAATTTCCTTTGGTTAAAAAAATGAACTTCCATTTATTTGTGTTTTCAGTGATGGGCTTAGGAAACGGAGGCATTGAGAAAATATAAATTTGAACGGATAAATCCTCAAGGATTATTAGAGTTTACTGTCGTCATCATTTCAAATAATATAAAACCTCACAAGCCCCGGTAAAAAAAACCTTTTCAACTGGTATAGGCGCACATACGACTTCGATTTTTTTCCTTCGCACAAACTCATCGGTTTAACTTTCACTTCGTTCCTTGCTTTTCTTCTACCTCCGTCATCAACGTAATAACAAGGTAAAAATGGTATGGCGTACATGTTTACTTGAATACAAAGATATACTCCTTTTTATGCTCCATCTCCCCTAGTAAGCTTTCATGATCAAGAAATAACAAAATGAAGGCCATTCGTGGCTTTCTAAATTGATCTATGCTTCCCGCTACCCTAAGTGACTTCTCTATTCTCCAATTTTTTTATTGGGAACTGTCCGTTTATCAATGTGTCCTTTCCGTGCTACCTGCTGACTTCACTTCATTCTTGTTAGTCTACTCATTCCTTCCTTCCTACTCACAAACAGGGTTCATTTCCTCCCAGCTTATTATTCTAAACCTTGCAAATAACATATATATACTGCGAGGGACGGAGTCATGATTTTGCTCTAATGCTTTCCCCGAGCGCTTCCAGGACCCAACAATATGTTGACTAGAATGGACATTTCAGCTAACGAGCATATTTTTTCCTCAAGGGAAGATAGAATTTAATGACGATCTATTCGATTCGGTAAGCTTGTATACACATTGTTTCATTTCATTCTAGTAATTTTTAATCTTCTGGTTCCGCCGGATTGTCTCAAGTATAGATTGATCCCATGAACATATTCGCCAATCATGTTTTTGGCAAAGTCCATGGAACATCATTATAGAATCATTGACATCTATATGTTTAAAATAAATAACACAAGGACAACTGGTTAAATATATGTTCGTGAGAATGTACATTTGTGAGCTGAAAATACCGACACACGGATGGATTACTCTAGATTGAACGCAAACCTGAACTCAAATTCTTCTTTTGGCTCCTGGTAAAGATAAAGGAAAACTCTTGGAACTCGGCATGAAAAAAAAATTGAAGAGAAAGTTAAGCTTCTTTCTCTGCGTACCACTATTTACGGTTAAACCAAGCTGTCGTGATGTATTAAGTTGAAAAGGAAACGGGCTGAATCCATGGGAAGGATATGTTGTTGATGATGTCGAAAAAAGTGGGTCAGAGGGCCATTAAGAGTTAAAAAATAAGTGACGTGGATATACACACACACTGCCTTGAGTGTAACACAATAACAATAGTACAAGACAAGGATTGGGCAAGTGAAAATATTACAAAAGAAATGAACGGATGGATGGATTTTTCCTTCGCTTTCTACGTAAAAATGTTGAGCTGTGATCAGCTTGGTAGATTGCACATAAGAAAACGATCAATGTGTATTGTTGGATGTTAAGGACACTTCCACTGTAGGCCTACCCAGCTGCGTGCCGTTCAATTTTGCTTGCAAATTCACCTTCATTTTAGGCCCTTATCCTTTTAGGACCCCCGTCTTTTAGGACCACGTTTTGACGTACGTCCGTAATTCAAAACCATTGAAAATGACCTCTTTAGAAGGACCAGCGGCACTAGCGAAAGACAAAGAACAATGAGACGTGGCGGTTGTCATGTGCTGAAGTTGAAATCTCAGTTTTCCTGTCATTCTCGTCTCACTCAAACAAAACAAATTCATTGTGATTTGACAATGTCGGGGAAAAGTAAAAGGGTTACCTTATCATTTAAAGATAAGGTTATCATTATAAACGAAATTAAAAATGGCAAATCGCAGTACAAAGCTGCGGAGGACAAAGGAATGACACGTTCTAGTGTGGCCAAAATTTGGGGAAAACGTCATTTGATAGAGGAGGCAGGTCAGAACAGTTCCAACAAGAAGCGAGTTCGACGGCAAGAGTTTGAACAAGTGGATGAGGCACTTTGGCGATGGTTCTTGGTCCAGAGAAGCAAAAATGTCCCCCTTAGCGGACCAATCTTGCTAGAAAAAGCGAAGTGGTTTGCAAGCCAGCTCCAGGTTCCGGACTTCAAGGGCAGCCACGGTTGGCTAGATAAGTGGAAAGCCAGACATGAAGTTTCGTGGAGGAAAGTTTCCGGTGAATCTGCTGCTGTGAATACTGAGACGGTGATTTGATACCCAAAATAGCTAAGAAGTAAAAAATTACTGGGATTGTAATTTCCAACTTTTCGTTTTCAGGTATCGAACTGGATGTTACACGACTGGATCTCTTTGTCGGCTGGGTAGAAACCGGAGTCCATCTTCAACTGCGACGAGACTGGCTTGTTCTGGAGGCTCTTGCCAGACAAATCAATGTCTGTAAAGAATGAAACGTGTTCCGGCGGGAAGTTGTCAAAGGAAAGGCTGACGGTTCTCCTTGGTTGCAATATGACCGGAAGTGAGAAGTTGAGACCATTTGTGCTTGGAAAATCGGCTAAACCCCGTGCATTTCGACGGCTCAAATCCGGTCAAAACCTCCCAGTAACTTACAAAAACAACAGTAAGGCCTGGATGACATCGGTTTTGTTCACAGAATGGCTCCAGGACCTGAACCAGGACTTCAAAGCTAAGAAACGAAAAGTCTTGTTGCTTCTGGACAATTGTCCTTCTCATCCCCATGCCGTAAAGCTTAGTAACATCAAATTTGGCTTCCTTCCGCCCAACACGACGTCTGTTACGCAACCATTGGATCTTGGAATTATAAAAAATTTCAAGGTCAAGTACAGGGGCTTTGTCCTCAGGAAGACTATCGAGATGCTGGAAACCCAAACCAATACCAAGATTGACATTCTCGACGCTATCTTCATGATGAAGCATTCCTGGGACGAGATAACACCCCTGACAATTTCAAATTGTTTTCAGAAATCGGGACTGTGTGGCGTGTTCGAGGAAATATTCAACCAAGATGTCCCAGTGGAGGAAGAAAGGAACGACATCGATACGGAGGCAATGCGAGGTTACTGCTTGAGAAACCGAATCGTGGAAGTTTCAGTTGAGGAGCTCCAAGAAAATTATCATGCAGTTGATGATTTCCTTGTCACTGAAGAGGCCCCCACTGAGGACGAGATCGTCACC